>OX421388.1:11981342-12221108 GCA_949126905.1 Amorpha juglandis
CGATTTCAAAGTCTTGCCGGAGTTTTGGTGTTAACTCCTTTCAGTACGATGCTTAATTCGCTTATTTCAATGTTTCCATACACTGCCCATCGCCGTCAATGTTTATTGAACAAATCCACACCACTTTTACACAACAAACACAACTCTAAACTAGTTTTTGAAATAAATTAAAATAAGCGATGAACTGCACTGTCAGAATTCCCGCCAAAACTCATCCGTAGTGTCTTCGATAGCTATCTTCGACGTCATCTGCATTAACGATATAAGTATGCAGATCGTTAACGTACCTCTAGCAGATTATACTGGTAACGTATTAAAATCTCATAATATCGTATAAGAATGACATGAAAACTGTCGAAAAATTATTATATTATTTATAACATTATCTCACGACTTGACCCCCGAAGGGGTAGACAGTATTTTAATTAGTGCACCCACCCAAGAAATCAGGTCGTGTAATTTATCGATTGATTATCGATAAATTCGCGACATGTTTAAATTCAACGTCACCTACATGGCGGAATTAAAACATATTCTTTAAACATATTCCCTCATGTTTTCTCACTTATCATGCCTAAACCACAAACTATTAAAAGCTACACATGGCCATTAAGCGAGTCGAATTAAAACCTATTCTAGAGCTGTAACTAGAGGAACTAATAAGTATCGATAGATCAGTCAATTCATGCACGTTTTGCTGTGTTTGCGTCAGGTTGTATATTGTTGGATATGTATGTATGTTGTGTTGTGCATGTATTTAGTTTTAAATCAACATAAATACGGATGTTTATAAGTTTGACCCCTTTATATGTCTCTGTCGACCGATTTGAGGGGATTTTATTATTTAATAGATTTTATTGCTGGCTAAATCATGATAAGTTTTAGCCGAGTTTGAAATCTGTTCAGCCATTTATGCTAGCATGTAGATCCCTAAAATTGTACACCCACTACACGTGTTTAAGAGACGTCAAATCGTGTGAAACATTAGACATCAGTGAACATGTTCAGTGGCCAACTACAAATAAGGATGGTAGTGCAAGCCGGCCTTAGAAATTCATTTTAATTGGTGTCTTTTTTAAAGATTAGGTTAAGATTTGTATGACAGTGACGCAAAAAACGTCCAAATACCTTACGACAGGCATAACCGGACACTGACGCAAGACTTTGGTCAACGCCAAAAGCGTGTACTTATGTTTTTTTTATAATTAAGCAATAAATTTGCTTAACACTTTTTGACAGTCATTTTGGTGACAACTTCATAATTTTTTTTTCTTTCTTAAATTGCATGTCCTAAGAGGGCCCTGGTTTTTATATCTTTACAATACCCACACATAGGAAGACGTGCATTAATGAGCTGAATTATTTATATAATTTAACATTACATGCTACTTTGCGATAGAAAATAAATCACAAGTGCTTCTACGGTAACACATAACACCATAATCACTACTGTTCCCACACAGATGACAATATGATCGTACTGTTCACACGTATGCGCAACGTATAATGTTGTCTCTTTCTTACATCACAAAACCTTCCGTATAACATAGTGGATACTTGCGGGTGCTCTGTCCTTTTCGCTCTAGCAGTAGTTAGCATTATAATGCTGTCTCAGACATTAGTTACTAGCTTACTATTGTTACGATTGATATTTGAAAATATGGTGTTTAATATTTTTTAATACATTGCAGAAAGTGTAAACAAATGTATCACTTAATATTTCACTTCTTAGGAGTCCATACCAAAATAACCCTATGTCTGTCTATTTACCTTTCTTGCCTTTAAAGTTTAGAACCGAATTAAATAATCAGCTGAAATTCGAACAGGACGAATGAATCCGCCAGGATATCCTAACAAGTGATGTAAAAACATTTTTTTTTGTTTTCCTTTTTTTACTCTTTCGTACAAATTAAGATTCTATATGCCATATTTTACTAGTTTGTTTACACTTTCTACAATTTATGTTGGAAAATACTATATCTGTACTATCAAATTTACATAAGTGGTACTACTCATCAAAAATATCTTTGTCCTAATTTGATCAAATTTTGAGTTTTTATATGAGTTGCTAACATAATCTAACCTAAGGCGCATACAGGCGTAATCTTCACGCATGTATGCTTAGAGGGTTAGGCAGAGATGTATCTAGTACACCCGCGGTTCACCAAGCTTAGTGTATTTTGTGTAAAACCTTTGATCAGATAAGTTGAAAGTATCCAATTAGTTTGATCAAATATATTGGACAAATATATTTGTAGAGAGGACCATCCCTAAAGTTTTATCGATACTTGCGATGGACATAATTAATCATACTTGTGTTATATTTCAGTCTTATTATTAAAAGATTGTTTTGCACAAGCAATATAAGCCAAACTATGACTTTTGAATTTATCGATAATATTTCATTTATATAAATCGATAAATGGCCGATGTCTACGATTATTATTTTCCTAACTGACTTAAAATGCACAATATTTACTTATTACATCAAAACGTAAATTAAAATTTAATATTGCTTTGTACATACCTTTTTTCATATTTTTTATGTTATTACATAACTTATTCATTTATTTCGGAGCTCGTTTGGTAATTTACTGACAGTACCAAAAGCGCTCTAGATTAGACCAACGCAAGTCTGGTAAAAAAACGTATGTGTGGTGTGTGGCATTGTCGATTATATTATATCGATAAAAATTATATCGATCCGTAACGCTGTCTTTTGTATGTGTTACAGGTTGTGTCCGAGCACGGACTACGCATTATAAACTTCGTATGTGTATTCCCTTTGTGTATCCTGATTATGCGCAACGAAAAAAATTATGCGAACTCCGAATTTTTAAATACGGGTAAGTTGTATCGGGTAATATGTATTTCTTTGTATCCTGGCTCGGTAAAGTGACTACGCTACACCTGATGGTAAGTGTAGCGCAATCCAAAAATAGTGTCGACCAACGGCAGTCGATGTGTCCATCGTAGGTTGGCAAGATCATGCCGACCTGCTTAATTGCTTCTTCACACACCGATTAGAGGACTGCATATTGTAGGAAGGATGGAACACGTGTGCCGGCAAACTATTCCACAACTCAATAGAATGTATGCCCGCGTGATTAACTTTAGCGTTTTTAATTTTCAGGAACTTTGTTTAATATAGCACAGCAAAATGACAACACTGAACTAAAGGCTTCGTTGACAGAGCGTCGCGTACGGCTAGCGCTGGCGCTCTGTTTGACGGTATATTACTATAATAGTACAACACAACTCGGCGTCATAGCGCGACGTCAGTTTAGCGCTCTGACGCGCGCTAAGTACGCTTTCTGTTTGACGAAGCCTTTAATGTTAAGTACAGTACAGTTCAAAAATGTCGAACGTCAAGAGATATTGCGTCCCTCGACCTGAAGTACTGGATATACACTGGTCAACCTCGGAATCACAAACACATCGTATATATTATATGTTTTATCTATGGTGTGTATTCCTGTGATTGCAGGTTATATTGAGTGATTTTCACTATGGTTGAATATTATTACTGCTTATGCATAAAAGTTTTTAGATCTGCGCTTTGTATACATATTGTAATATTTATTTAAAGGGGTCTTAATCACGTCGTATTTGAAGGTATAAATATCTATTTCTTTCCCGATGTTTCTACCGATTTGCATCAGCTGTGGTCATGGGTTGACTGGTATACAATTTCAAATGGTGAGCTGGTACGAGGTTGTGTGCTGTATATGTGTTCGTCAATGCGATTGCAAGTAACATTTATACAATTTGTTACAGAAAAGGGTGGTCAAATTTAAGCAACTTATCGCGTACGTTGTATTTCATCCCGGTAGTACTAAATTCGATTGCATTGGGATATAATAAAGCATTTTCTTTTTTAGCGAATGAGTAACATGTCTTTAACGTTTGTAACACGATGTATATTATTGTTTGTATCTGCTCGCATACAGAGCGTAGTAGTTAGTCGAGGGAACCGTATAGTGCGTGCGGCGTCAATGCGGTTGATTTTACGGTGTGTGTGTGTCGCTGTCATCACAGTCTATATCATGCATTTGTTTGTGTCTCATTGTAGATATTCTGTAGTGAGCGTGTGTGTCGGCTAGTCTAACTGTCATCGCTGCGGATGGTGCGTGTAGTGCGTGCGGCGTTGTATGTGTGTCGCTGTCATCACAGTCTATATAACGTGTTAGATTGTTTGTGAGTGAGTGTAGATATTCTTGTCCGGTATATAGTATGTTCTCGTTATGTGTGTGTAGTGAGCGAGCGTGTGTGTAGTGATTAGTCCCGCCGTCATCGCTGCGGATGGTGCGCATAGTGCTTACGGCATCGTATGCGTGTATGTGTCGCTGTCATCACAGTCTATATCACGCGTTTGATTATGTGTCAGTGTAGATATTCTTGTCTTGTAATAGTATCAGTATGTTCGCGTTATGTGTGTGTATAGTGATCGTGTGTGTCGGCTAGTCTTGCCGTCATCGCTGTGGATGGTGTGCGTAGTGCGTGCGGCGTCGTGTGGTTGTTTGTATGGTGTACATGTGTGTGTGTCGCTGTCATCACAGTCTATAGTAACGCGTTTGGTTGTGTGTCACTGCAGACATTCTTCTTGTCAGTATGTTCTCGTTATGTGTGTGTAGTGAGCGAGCGTGTGTGTAGTGATTAGTCCCGCCGTCATCGCTGCGGATGGTGTGCGTAGTGCGTGCGGCGTCGTGCGTACGGCATCGTGCAGTTGTTTGTATGATGTACGTGCGTGTGTGTGTCGCTGTCATCACAGTCTATATTAACGTGGTTGGTTGTGTGTCACTGTGGATATTTTTGTCTTGTAATAGTATCAGTATGTGTGTGTGTGTGTGTGTGTCGGTACGTTAGTCCCGCCGTCATCGCTGCGGATGGTGCGCGTAGTGCCTGCGGCGTCGTGCGCGCGGCGCCGGGGAGGGGACACGACGAGCTCGCCCCCCTCCCGCGGCGCGAGCCCGCGGCTTGCCCCCCGCGCCCTCGCCGCCCCCCACACCGCCCCCCGCGCCGCCGCCACCACTGCCAGCACCCACCACGCCGTAACGCTGTATCACACCTGCATAATAACACATCATTTAATATAAATTATAAATATTTATTCAATCTATAAAGTGTTACATTACTTAGATTCCGTCAAAACTCTAACATCAATTTGAAGGAATGTTTCGTTAGAGAAGAACGGACATGAAATTCTAACGTTAATTTTTCAAAACTAGTTTAAAACAAATTTGATACGTCAACTACACCGCCATAACATATTAACCAACCTGGCAACTAGCCACACAATTGGTGCATTTTCTAATATGCGTGTATATGCGTTCGAAACATGAATCTCAATACATCAAGACATTTCACCAGAAACAAATAAAATGGTCGTGACATAACCACCCGATCATCGTACACATGGATTTAAAACCAACCAACTTGTGGTATGACTTGACTTGCATAGACCTGCATCAATCATGCTGTCAGACTCCTTGATTAGCTTTTTCCCTCTTTGGAGTGTCACATCATTTTTGAACTTACAACAAACCCTTATCAGAATATTCCTCGGTTGATCAGTCATGTAAGTCCACATATATGAAGCTTATATTTTTTATAGTCAGTGGCGACCAACAGCTAGTACATAATAACGATACTAACCTGAGGGTATATTGTTGAAGTCCGAGTTGCTGGTGATGTGGTGTATGATGAGGCTCTGGTGCGCGGAGACGCGGCGCGGCGTGGGCGAGGAGCACTGCAGCGCGGACAGCGGCGGCGGGGACGTGGGCCGCGGCGCTGACACTGGCGCCACCACGCCCACGCCGCCACCACCGCCACCACCGCCCGGTGGGGACGGAGCCACGCGGGACCCGGAGTCGGACCACTCCTGAGGAATATTACATAAACGTTTATGAGGACAGGTCACTCTGTGTAAAACAGATATACCGGAACACAATAATGCATAAACAGCTGGATGGTGACAGAAATAGACATAACGGTGGTACCAACCCAGACGGCCTCACGCATACGAGGTACCTATCACCTTGTACCACTCCCACTTAAAGAGACGAGGCCCATGCCTAGCACTGGAACGTGTAAAATACAGGGCTAGTATTATTATCATAATAATATAATCCTTTCTTTCAATAGAGGAGGGGGACAAAATTAAGTTAAATTCCTGGGAATTTTATGACAATGTATAGTTTTTTATAGAAATTACTATCTACACCATAAGAATTAAAGTGTGGAAATAAAATGACATACCTGTTCACTATCAGACGGGTCCGGGGACGGCGACGGGCTGTCGAGCGCACGCAAATCCCGCAAATCTCTCAGATCCCGCAAATCCCTCAGATTTCTCAGATCCCGCAGTTCCCTCAGATCTCGTATGTCCCTCGGGTGTCGGTGCGGGAAGAAGTACGGCTCGAATGTGTCGCGCACCCACCGTCTGTACTGCAGGACGTGGTCTGTGACGCGGACCACGCGGCCGAGCATCGAGTGGACCATACCCCCCATACCGCCCACACCAGCTGCTTGCTGCAGGATGATGTACCTGCAGGGGCGTACGAAACTATGAAAGATTGTGCTTTGATAGAAAATATCCAATGATCAACTGACCAAACATAATTCAAACATATAGTGGTAGAGCCAGCCCATTTATGCTGTAGACAAAATTGTCTACAGCATAAATGGGCTGGCTCTACCGGGTCGTTACCACTGTCTCACAGAAAACCGACGTAAAGTAGCGGCCTGCTGCTGCGTTTCGTACGGTGAGTGAGATATCCGGAAGCCCAAATCCCCTACCCTTCCCAATCCTTAATTATCCCTTTCCTTTAAGGTCGGCAACGCGCCCAAGATTCTTCTAATTATATTTAGTTGGGCCGATTTGACTAAGGACCATTACGACTATTTCAATTACTATTTCCCTCTTCGGAGAGGGAAGAAGCATTTATACATGCCGGCATGACTCTGGTGACCACAGATAAACTCATTATTTGTCTATGGTTTTTTGGACTGCACTACGCTTACCATCAGGTGTAGTGCAGTCACTTTGCCGTGCTCGGATAAAAAAAAAGGAATCAACCCACGGCAATGTCCAATGGAGATACTGATTTTGTTTTGCTAAATCAATTAATTTAAATTGATTTTAATACAGTATTTTTTTCATAATCGTACATGGAATATAGTTCATGCCCGATTTTCCAAAAAAAACTACTATTTATAAAATTAGTTTAAATTATTGAATTTAGTAAAATAAATAATTGTTAATTATCGCTTGCTCTTACGGTGAAGGAAACATCGTGAGGAAACCTGCATACCTGAGAACTCGATAAGATTTTTCGAAGGTATGTGAAGTCTACCAACCCGCATTAGAACAGCGTGGTGGACTAAGGCCTAACCCCTCTCATTCAGTAGAGGCGGCCCGTGCCCAGCAGTGGGACATGTATAATACAGGGATAGTAAATAAAAAAAAAGTTAAACAATACCAGTATCTCCATTTTACCTTGCTGTAGGTTGGTTCTTTTTTGCATAAGTAGGTCCAATTATAAATTTTAAAAAAAGGTGGTGAAATATGTACCCGTAGTCGAACGCCTGTTTGACTTGCAACGCCCCGTACGACGAGCGTCCAATATCGTTCCCCGGCGTGAGCGGGTCCTCGATGCACAGCAGCGACGGACGGTGGCCGTCGTTCATTTCCTACAACAATACACTATATACATTAGCCACATCACGTGTTTTAAACAACACATCACCAGAATCATGCCGGCCTGTATAAATGCATCTTCCCTCTTCGTACAGGGAAGAAGCAAATCGAGGGGCTTACGACAGGACAGGCGGATGACCGATGCAGGCACAGGGATACAAGGGTGCACCCCTATACCCGCCCCAACCAACCATCAAGATTCGTCGCAAGCTCCTTTGGAGAACCGGATATACCCTGGCTGATCTTGAGATCCGCACAAGGTGTATGGGTCACTTTGGCAGGTTTTAACACCATGTGTACAGTGGTCGTTATCCGGGTGGATATGAATATTATAACACCAGCAGTTGAACCAACAAGCGCTGTATGGCTTTAAGAAGTGACAATTCAACATGACATACACCTGGAGGCAAAAGGGATCCTACGCATCCCGGATCCAGTATAACTACCAACATACCGTATATTTAGCATACCAACCTTCTGTATCTCATCCTTGGACACGTACGACCCCCCGTTCTTCACCCGTATAGCAGTCTTCACATAATTGAACTTCCGTCCGTACAACTCGAAGAACTCTATGAGCAGCACGCCCAGGTTGTGCTGTTGACGCATGCGCTCCGGCCTCGGATGCAGCTGCAGGAAGCTGATGCACATCAGTATCAGGGAGTAGGAGGAGATGCCCCCGGTGAACACCTCGTTCAGATCGCGCTGCAGTAAGAACTGTTTCAGTACCATCACCAGACGTGAGAGCACTGGATATTTCTCCTGCAAACGTTAATGCTTGTGTCAATCGACTCGTTGGTTCGGTTTTTTTTGTGTGTGGACGCTTGCTGTAAGACTGACGCTAGTCGGCTGTATACAGCTTCACCGGACTTTCGGGTGAGCGCTTTAGGCGCTCTCAACCCTTAGTTGGTTCGGTGGCAGCGTGATCAGGCTGAGAAACAGTAAGATGTTTGGTTCAAATCTCAAATCAAATCAAATCATTTATTTGTAAATGTAGGTAAACCTTACACAACAGATCTCAGGTGGGATAATCTTCTTTTTCGGGTGTTCGAACCTGAGGCTCTCGTTTTACAGCTATCAGATGCACTACGAAACTCAAGTGTATTAACATACGCATACACTCCCTCACGCCTGTAATCCCCGAAAAGGTAGGCAGAAGAAACCTATATCGCCATACCGAGCATAAATTCCAATACCAAGCAACTCTGAATATTGTGTGGAATAGTTTGCCGGCACATGTGTTCCCTCGTTCCTTCAACATAGGAAACTTCGAAGAATCAATTAGGCAGGCCGGCATAATCCTACCGACCTACGATAAATACATTGTTTGTCGTTGATAGACACTATTTTTGTATTGTTCTACACTTACTATCAGGTGTGGCGTAGTAACTTTACCGAGCCTGTAAAAAAAATCGCATAATTCGACCGAAAACTTTAAATACAAATTGTGTTATCCTAACCTGGTATTTGACCCCAGGACCTCGCTAAATAAGTAGGCTGCCACCAGACCAACGGGGCTATTAACTAAACTACACAAAAAAATAAAACGTAACAACTATCAAACATAAGTTATCTTACGAAATGAGTATAATTAGTACGCGTTATACATTTGAAATGTCAAGGACGCATACCGTCGTTGTTTTATATCTTTATCTAGCCGATATCGCTTATTAACAATTTTTGAGCGTATTTTCATGAAGAACATTTTTTTTATCCTGTCTCGGCAAAGTGACTACGCTACACCTGATGGTAATTGTAGCGCAATCCAAGAATAGTGTCGACCAACGATAAACAATGTGTCCATCGTAGGTCGGCAAGATCATGCCGGCCTGCTAAAGGGCCAAAGGGAGGGGAAGGAAAAAGGGATGGGAAAAGGGTTAGGATGAGGGGGCAAACCCCCTGGGGAGAACCGGATATACACTGGCTGACCCTGGAACGCGATCCGCACGAGGTGGGCCACTATGGCAGGTTTTAGTACCAGTGTACGGTGGTCGCTATCCGGTCGGATACAACTTACAAGTATCCTCCCACCAGCATCGAAAACAACGATATAACATATTGTTATAGCGTTGTTTGAATGTTTGTACATATGGCGGCGGATGAGATGCGACATAACACGGCAGTATGACGTGATACCAACTTGTTACTAACCAGATCGTTGGAATTAAACGTATGCCAGTCTTGTTCAGGTTTATATATTTATCGAAAACTATCACAATCTTTGTTTTTTTGTTAATCCGAGCACGGCAAAGTGACTGCACTACATCTGATGGTAAGCGTAGTGCAGTCCAAACAACCACCGACAAACAATGAGTTCATCGGTGGCCATCAGTTTTGCCAGTCTGTATAAAATACTTCTTCCCTCTTCGGAGAGGGACTCTGCGACGTCTGCGACAAGACAGGCGGATGACCGATGCAGGCAGACCGATTCAACGCGGCGCGACCCAGCCCTGAGAAGATCCAGCTAGACAAACTCAGTGGACTTGATTTTGTTCGGGAATATGAACACGTACCTTGAAATGCTTGATTAGTTCCGCACTCTTCACACCGCTGCTCATGTTAAACGATATGTCCACCTGTGGGCAACACGATGATTATTATTATTACAGCTACACTGACGGCGCCGCACAATGGTACTTGACACAAATGTAAGCGGTAACGCCACGCTGTAGACCAGTGGATTTTTACGGGCGATGGAGATCACTTTTCATCAGGTGACCCACTTGTTTGTTTACTGACCACTGCCACAAAAAAGGTAAAATAGTGTAGTAACAGCAGCGATAGCTCAGCGGGGAGTGGTATGGACTGTCGAAACGAAAGTCGCAGGTTCGAAACCAGCCCCAAGAGCATACACCTCTGACTTTTCTAAGTTACGTGTATATTAATTGTTAATTATCGCTTGCTTTAACGGTGAAGGAAACATCGTGAGGAAACCTGCATACCTGCGAACTCGAAAAGATTTTTCAAAGGTATATGAAGTCTGCCAACCCGCATTAGGCCAGCGTGGTGGACTAAGGCCTAACCCTTCTCATTCAGTAGAGGAGGCCCGTGCCCAGCAGTGGGGCATGTATAATACAGGGCTAGTAAAAAAAAAAGTGTAGTAACATGCTACAGTCATTTTTTTAATGACGTAACAAGCAGGTGATCGAAGCTCGACTGGTGACAAAGCGCCAGGTTTGTCCGTAAACATAAGCAACACTAATTAACACTAGCAGAACATTGAATTACAAAGTATTACACACCAATATAATGGCGCTCCGTCACCCCTAGGCATAAGCGGTCTTATTACAAAACGTATTCTAACTTTAAACTAGGTTTCAACAACCAGTAACCATGGTAACGCATACAAACTGACCAATATAAACATAGTTTAAAATTAGAATATGTTTTGTAAAAATGCCCAAGATGTTTTAATTCATTGCTTCAAGGTCTTTCTATTATTCTATATTCTTTTCTGAGGTGAATACCCAGATGGCATGTCAGGTCTGTCCTACAGGCCCATCTTGTGTATTGTAACTAAAGCATGACTGTACCTTGACGTCAGAGTACTTGTCAGTCATCTTGACGATGGGCACGGTGGCCTTCTCGAGCACTTTGATGCTCTCTTTCTCGGCGATGTCTTGCACGACCAGCTCCCGCTCTAAGGTCCACAGCGGCAGCTTCTCCCATTGGCCTGCAACAAGCGACACACTGCGTTATAACATCACCCCTTTATTATACAGGGTAGACGAACTAGAGCTCTTCCCCAATGTCACCCAGAATTAGGACCCTCAATTTGCCTTCCCTCTTCGGAGTGTGAAGGAGTATTTATACAGACTCATTGTTTGTCGATAGTATAGGGGAACATCCTTGTATCCCTGCATGGGTCACTCGCCTCTCCTGTCGCAGGCCCCTCGATTTGCTTCTTCTCTCTCCGAAGAGGGAAGAAGCATTTATACAGGCCGACATTATGGTGTCCACAGATAAACTTATTGTTTGTCGATGGTTTTTGGGACTGCACTGCGCTTACCATCAGGTGTAGTGCAGTCACTGTGCCGTGCTTGGATAAAACAAACACACACACACACAAGATATTTTTCATCAGTCTACGATATCTGTCACATCCACGGCAAACTTGCAAATCTGTAATTTCAGTAAAATTGGTATTTATATGAAAAACTTTTCATATGGCAAAATATAGAATATCTGTTGATTGTATCATAAAGAAGAAAGGTAGATAGACGACCTGACGATGACGTGACGATATATTCTTACACGTTACGAGTTAGTAACTGCACCGCGCGACCTTGATAGTTCGTCTGAATGATGTCTTGTTACGTGATTATATATAATGTGTGGTCTCGTGCGCAACACAACACACATCACAACACAACACAACATACAACATACAACACGTCCACACGTATGAACCGTTTGTGAATCACGAGCCATTCATAAAAACAAATGTGCGATATCATCGGACTATTGCACTTATATTTTTCTAACCAAAGAAAATAATGAACGAGGTTCTCAATTCGACGCGTATGTTTGTTTATTATCTGTATGGGTAACCACGAGTAACTTTTCACAGAATTATCCCATTTTGAAGATCCCTTAGGGATAGGGAAGAAATCCTAAAATTTCGACATTAATGCACCGATGACTATTATTTTTCCAAAATAATAGAAAAACAAAAAATAAATCCAACTCAAAAGAAAAAGTATTTTTGTATTTGAGTGGAATAATAATAATTATTGTTAACTCATAAGAACTAAAAAGCTAAAAATAGAACTTATTCATTTCGTTTCGATGTTTCCAATCATTGACCGTAAAACTGCAACACTGAGTAAAGGTTAAATTTATTATTAGCTTTTAGATGGTAGTCACACTGGAAATAGTACTGCCAGTTTATGAGCCGGCTCGACTTGAATGATGCGACGAGCAGGTCGCTCGCCTAATGGTAAACGCCACGCTTACCCATAAACAGAAGCAACACCACACAGAACTTTGAATTACAAAGCACTACATGACGCTGAACTGCGCTCGTCACCTCGAGACATAAGATGTGAAGTCTCATAATGCCCAGTAATTTCACTGACTTCAATGTCCTTCAAACCGAAACACAACGGTGCTGCTCGGCGGCAGAAATAGACAAAGCGATGGTACCAAACCAAACGTCTCGCCCCCAATGGAACGGACATAAGCTGGGCGAAATGTGGGTGAACCTCCGCCTACCATTTGGGTGATAAGGGCGTGAGCTTATGTATGTGTGTATTCTATTGAGTGCCTGACGCGTTGCGGAAGACCGGACATCGTTTGCATATTCGCAGTAAATCGTGAAAAACGAATATTGCCGAAGCGCATAATTGATGTCGTAGTACTCTATACATTTTTAAACAACCTTATCAGTTATCACATGTAAATATAATTTTCGGAGTCTATCTGTCACAAGTACGATATCTGGTATCCGGGCCGTTTATCGCATACACCTACCATCCCCACTGCATGTATGTATCTATATGATGATTGCTCGGTCATCGTACGTCATACATTATGAACATGTTTTTCAATACGTTACAGAACGGTTGCACAACGTCTTGATGACGTCATTTCATATCCGTCCGGATAGCGACCACCTTAAATCAAGCCTGCCATAGTGATTTACATATATTGTATGGTTCGCGTTCCAGGATCAGTCAGTGTATATCCGGTTCTCCCAAGGAGCTTGATGGTGGGTTGGTGCGGGTATAGGGGTACACCCATGTATCCCTGTGCCTGCATCGGTCATCCGCCTGTCCTGTCGCACGCCCTCGATTTGCTTCTTCCCTCACCGAAGAGTTTGTCGGTTGTCGCTAGTTTTTGGACTGCACAACGCTTACATATTTCGGAGTGACGAGTGCAGTCCGTACAGTCCTCTATAGTTCGAAGTAATTCTGTGTGGTGTTGCCTCTGTTTATGGACAGGCGCGACGATTATCGTCAGGCGAGCGACCTGCACATTTCGTCATCCCAGCATAATCACCTCCATTCGTGAGTCAGGGGGGAAGAATGTCGTGCGTACTGCGTGTATCGTTACGTAACACACTGACCCCCCCCCCCCCATCCCTCCTCCCACCGCCTCCTACGTCCCCATGCGTTTAATGTGTTTGTTTACGTTTGCGTCGCGTCGCTCCGTTCTCTCGCAGACACACGGGTCGTCAAGGTCGTCCGTGAGGCTGCTGCCATGTTCAACGCTAAAGCAGACATTTTTTATCGACATACCAGTGATGTGATAACGTTTCTTACCCTTCGGTGGACGTACATCGACACGGTTTCCCTTTCCGTGAACGTCGTGGGATGACTAATTCAAGTGTTTATACCTCCGTGGCGCAGTGTGCGAGTAGCCGACTGTGAAGCGAGAGGTCGCGGGTTCGATCCCCGCACCGAGACAAATGTTAGTGTGATCCACTAATATTTGTTTCGCGGTCTGGGTGTTGTGAGACCAAGTCTCTCATAGTTCCTGATACCCACGACACAAGACTCGTATCTTACTGTGGGGTCAGGACTATGTGTGTGACTGTTGGGTGTATTTATTTATTATTTATTTAATGTTTATCGCCGCACTCGCGTCAGCTGTTGCTTTATTAAATCAATTAGCAATTTCTTAGAATTCAATTAATACCCGGAAACGTCAAATATTTCTGCACTCAATAACTACCATCGGGTGACCCACTTACTGGTTTGCCGGCCTATACTATAAAACAAAAAATATGTACAAAAGTTTTAATTCGAACATTATTCGCCGCCAAGGACGTATTAGCAATCTGCATATCTTGGAAATTGCACCCTTTTTTTTAAATAACCACACACATAGTCCTGACTGCATACTAGGTTAAACCTGTATCGTAGGTATCAGGAACTACGAGGGACTTGCGGTCCCACAACATCCAGACCCGAAACCAACATTTGTGGATCACACAAAGATTTTTCTCGGTGCGGATATAGAACCCACGGCCTCTTGCTTCACAGCCCGCTACTCGCGCACTGCGCCACGGAGGCTGTTGAATCTACCATTGCTCGTCTTAACTTCATAAGTCCTTGTTATGCCCGTCTCTTCGATCTGGCACAGGAACTTATGATACTCCTGCGATTTGCTCAAAACGACATTCCTGGAGAACTTAACGTCTTCCGAATGAAGAAAAGTAAAAATCTATTAATTTTCAACCAATTTTAAAAAGGAGGACTTTCTCAATTCCTATGTATTATTTTTATTATTGCAATATTTCCACCTAATTTAGACCGATTTTGACCTTCGACTAAATCACTCCGATGGTTCATGGTAGTCTCCATATCAATTTGTTTGACAACCCAATCGTGGCGGCGACCCATTCATGCTGTAGACAAGACTGTCAACAGAGTGTATACTATCCGATGATTTCATCGTACAAAGATAAACACACCACGTGGTGTTCGCTAAAATAACGCTGCGTACGCATTTTGCGACCGACCGTTGCGTGTGATAGGCATGCCGCGGCCGACGCGACCGGTATTGGCCTACAGCCATCGAACGACGAACAAACAGCGAGCACGCATCACTGTTCACAAAACAATAATAAATAACTATTAGCATAAGTAATTAATTTAAATTAGGCGCACGTACACAGCCACGATGTAGTCACAATATGAATGGGCCGATTCGACCGATTTTTTTTATCCTAGCACGGCACTTGCCCTGATGGTAGGCGCAGTGCAGTCCAAAAAACCAGCGACCACCGACAAACGATGAGAATATCGTTGGTCACCAGAATTATGCCGGCCTGTATAAATACTTCTTCCCTCTTCGGAGAGGGAAGAAGCAAACCGAGGAGCCTGCGACAGGACATGCGGATGACCGATGCAGGCACAGAAATACAAGGATGTACCCCTATACCTGCCCCAACCAACTACCAAGTCATGTCGCAAGCCCCCCAGAAGAACCTTATATACTCTGGCTGATCCTGGAACGCAACCCACACAAGGTGTGTAGGTCACTATGGGAGGTTTTAACACCATGTGTACGTTGGTCGCTATCCGAGCGGATATGAATATTCTACCACCAGCAAACCGCTGGTTTTATCGCTGTTTCACAGAAAACCGATGTGAAATAACACGTGATAACGTGAGTGAGATATCCGGAGGTGCAAATGCCCTTCCCCGTCCCAATCCCTTTTCTTTAGAGTTCGTCAACGCATCAACAATTCCTCAGGTATCGTGGATGTTTATGAGCGGTGGGGATCCCTCACCATCAGGTGATCCACTTAGTCGTACAGCTCTGCTATTAAAAAACAATGTATTTTATTGTAAAAAAAGCGTGGGGTGCTTTTTAAGATACTATCTAAATGATAATCCTTCTACTCATATCTGTCAATACAATATTTATAACTATAGGCATGCACCCCACGCTTTTTTTACAATAAAATACATTGTTTTCTTCAAATTTATTTTCTATTTTTTAGTTAGCCTTTCTATAAAAGCGTGTTTTTTAGTTTTTTTAAAACTATTATTTATTTATCATTTTTTAGTTAAAATAAAAATATATTGTAGCAGAGAGTATAATTTATTTTTAAACCCGAATATCAAAAAAGCGCCATCTATTGACGCTCTTAGGTACTACGATATTCCCTATAATTAACGAAGATCCAGAGAGTACAATTTTAATTCCTAACCCGAATATCAATAAATAATTAAATTAAATTATTATTAAAATTTTATTATTATAAAATTATTATTATTATTTTTTATCAAATTAGTGTATTGTCATTGGTCCTCGATAAATCTACAAAGTTTGAACGAAATCTGGCCGTTTAAAGTGGGTCAAAATCGCGCCCAAAGGAGTCGATTACAAACATACAAACATACAGGTGAAGTTAATAAAAAGCGTGTAAAAAGTTTGAAGTGTGTAAAAAAGAGTGTGTAAGCACTGTTGTGTTTTGGTTTGTGTTTCGGTATGGTGTTGCTTCTGATTATGGGCAGGTTAGGCGTGGCGCTTACCATCAGGCGAGCGCCTTGCTCGTCTCGTCATTAAATCAAAACAAATATCGATTCTGAAAACTGCAAGATTATATCGCAATTATTACAATAATCACATTCCAGTGCTTCCGTCACACTAGGCGTCACAAATTGAGCTATGTATGTGATCCAACATTGGTCCAAACATATGCAGTTTAGCACCAACAGTTGGTCGGCCCGAGGCCGCTCAACCGAGCACGTATGTCAACCGCGCGGTGCCACGCGTTTATAAATAGCCAATGTAATGACCACTGGCTGACACACAAACCAATTGTTCTATTCTGGTTCAATACACACCAACACTCGCGTCACTCTGTATTAACTATCTACGATAAGGTTAAAAGGTTTGAAAAAAGAAACCGCCTGCAAACGCTGGACGCAAAACGTCGAGTACACAAAGAGAGACCTAAGACTTCTTTTTTTTATTGTTTGAATAACGAGACGAGCAAGGCGCTCGCCTGATGGTAAGCGCCACACCTGCCCATAAACAGAAGTAACACCATACCGAATTATGAATTACAAATCACTACATGGCACTGAACTGCGCTCGTCACCCCGAGACTTAACATGTTAAGTCTCATAATGACCAGCAATTTCACTGGCTTCAATGCCCTATAAACCGAAACACGACGGTACTTACATACTGTTGCTTGGCGGCAGAAATAGACGTCGCGGTGGTACCAACCCAGACGGCCTCTCGCATACGAGGGACCTACCACCTTGTAAAACAAAATCAGTATGTGAGACCGAAAGTCTCTCGTAGTTCCTGATACCCACGACACAAGACTCGTATCTTACTGTGGGGTCAGGACTATGTATGTGACTGTTGGGTGTATTTATTTATTTATGTCCATTTGACCTTGCTGTGGGTTGGTTCATTTTTGCGTAACCAGGTCCATATTATCATTATAAGGTTATGAATTCATTCACAAGACTGCACGTGAGCTATGACGTCGACATTACGTAATCACGTTTTTTGTAACATATTAGTTTTTTTGTAAACCGTTCTGATGCTACTATCTCGGAGTCTCTATTTTTTTAACTTCATCATCATAGTATTTTATAATTTTTACCATCTGTAAAGTTCTGCAAAGACTGATTGCTTCTGCACTTGGCTTACACACATCGATAAGGAACCAAGTCACCGGTAAAATATATTATCAATAACTAATTACTATTTAAATCTTTACATAGTATAAAATGAAGTCGCTTCCGATATTTGTTCTTTGAGATATTTTAAACTATACAACGGATTTTAATGCAGTTTTCACCAATAGTTAGAGTGATTCATGAGGAAGGTTTATGTGTACATCACGCTATGACTCATGGGAGCAGGGCAGTGACATGCAGGTGTAACCGCGAGGGGCAGTTTGAATATAAAATATTTTGCAAACTGTTATGAGGCGTTATGTTTTATGTAAACATATGAATACAAACATGTAAACGAATGTCGGCCAGTAGGATTTATATTGTGTCCAACAAATGTAAATAAATCGCGTATGTCCGCCCACATTAGAATCGTAGATTTTTTTAACAATATCGGCCAAATGGTTTACAAAAGTACTGAATTCCACCGCCACCTTGTTTTTATTCTTAATCAGCAAACTACATTTCAACTAATGGTAACTTTTTTATAGCATAGACCGGCAAACGAGCAAGTGGGTCACCTGATGGTAAGCGATCTCCACCGCCCATGTACGCCCAAAATACTATAACAATCATAGGCGCGTTTCCGACCTTAAAGGGATGGGATAATTAAGGGATTTTTAAGCAAAGGGGGTTTGGGCCTCCGGATATCACTCACCGTACGAAACGCAGCAGCAAGCCGCTACTGTACGTCGGTTTACTGTGAGACAGTGATAACGACCCGGTCGAGCCGACCCATTCGTGCTGTAGACAAAACTACCTACAGCGTGGGTCTACCACACAATTGTTATATCTATGCTATAATGGTAAGTAATTAAGTAAATACATATGTACGGTATGTAGAGTAAGGCTGCGTTTAGACGACGCAACTATACAGTCATAGCAAATGTATGTCTTATTAACTAGGACTTAACGTTGAAATTCTTTGTGAGTAACCAACCGCGCGGCCGCGCTCCCGTTTACACGATCGCGCAGTCGCCGCGTGGTTGGAGCGTTGCGAAGTATTAAACATTATGGCTCAGTCAATAGAGTTTACATTAGTTTTTCGAGTGATTCGATCGCGGCGGCCGCGGGGCCGCCGCGCGGCCGCAACGCGGTGAGATTCCTTGTCATATAAATGCGCCCTAAAAGCAATTAGTAATCGGGTACTATGTACCTGCCCCTTTGGAATGCAAAAAATTAAAACCGAAACACAAGAAACATTCCATCGCGACGTCTCAGATTTGTATGTCAAAAATGTGACACAACAAATGCTAGTGTCTCAACCAACCACAAACGGCACGAACGTTCGTGTCATGGTTTTACTCCTCGCTGACACATTTTTGTACTTGACGCCTCGACGGGGCAGCGACCACCATATAACAAATCTATATATATAAAAATGAATCGCTGTGCGTGTGTCTCGCCAAAACTCGAGACTGGCTGTACCGATTTGGCTAATTCTGATCTTGAAATATTTGTGGAAGTTCAGGGAAGGTTTACCCGGTGAGAAAAAATGAGTAACATAAATAATAAGTAAAGGAAAACACTAAAAACGACCAACTTAATTTTCCAGTACAAAATGTACCTGGGTATGATAATAAGTAAAGGAAAACACTAAAAACGACAACTTAATTTTCAAGTACAAACTGTTCCTGGGTATGAAACACTTGATGTCTTTTTGATGACAGGACAGGACAGGACAGGACAGGACTGGACTAGGGACTGGACTGGACTGGGGACCGGACTGGACTGGGGATCTAACTGGACTCGAGACCTGACTGGACTGGAGACCTGACTGAACTGGAGACCTGCCTGAACTGGGGACCTGACTGGACTGGGGACCTGACTGGACTGGGGACTTGACTGGACGGGACCGGACTGGACTGGGGCCGGACTGGACTGCGGCCGGACTGAACTGGGGATCGGACTGGACTGGGGATCGGACTGGACTGGGGACCGGACTGGACTGGGGACCGGACTGGGGATCGGACTGGGGTGCGGACTGAACTGGGGACCTGACTGGACTGGAGACCTGACGGGACTGGGGACCTGACTGGACTGGAGACCTGACGGGACTGGGGACCTGACTGGACTGGGGACTTGACTGGACGGGACTGGACTAGAGACCGGACTGGACTGATGACCGGACTGGACTGGGGACAGGACTGGACTAGGGACCGGACTGGAATGGGGACCTGACTGGACTGCGACCTGACTGGATTGGAGACCTGACTGAAATGGGGATCTGACTGGACAGGGGACCTGACTGAACTGAGGACCTGACTGGACTGGGGACCTGACTGGACTGGGGACTTGACTGGACGGGACCGGACTGGATCCGGACTGGAATGTGGCCGGACTGGACTGCGGCCGGACTGGACTGGGGACCGGACTGGACTGGGGATTGGACTGGACTGGGGACCGGACTGGGGAGCGAACTGAACTGGGGACCTGACTGGACTGGAGACCTGACGGGACTGGAGACCTGACTGGACTGGAGACCTGACGGGACTGGGAACCTGACTGGACTAGGACCTGACTGGACTGGGGACCTGACGGGACTGGAGACCTGACTGGACTGGAGACCTGACTGGACTGGGTCAGACTGGACTGGGGACCAGACTGGTGCCGGACTTGACTGGGGCCATACTGGGCTGGGGACCGGTCTGGACTGGGACCGGACAGGACTGGGGACCGGACTGGACTGGGGACCGGACTGGACTAGGAACCGGACTGGATTGGGGACCAGAGTGGATACCAGACTGGGGACCCGACAAGACTAGGGACCGGACTGGACTGGGGACCGGACTGGACTAGAGACCGGACTGGACTGATGACCGGACAGGACTGGACTAGGGACTGGAATGGGGACCTGACTGGACTGCGACCTGACTGGACTGGAGACCTGACTGAACTGGGGATTTGACTGGACTGGGGACCAGACTGGACGGGACCGGACTGGAGCCGGACTGGACTGGAGCCGCACTGGACTGGGGCCGGATTGGACTGGGGACTGACTGGTCTGGTAACTGACTGGACTGGAGACCGGACTGGACTGGGGACCGGACTGAAGCCGGACTGTACTGGGGCCGGACTGGACTAGGGCCGGGCTGGACTGGGGACCGGACTGGAGTTGGACTGGACTGGACTTTGTTATATGAAAAAAGAGTTATAATTAATTCTGTAAGTACCATAAGATTCTAAAAGATGGCGGTGTAAGGTAATTTATCGGCTGAATTGAGTAAGTATCCAATACATGTCGCATACTGTATTGAATGGTTTACTAAAATATAATTTAACCTATACCTTAGCCACAGCAACGCGTGGCCGGGTCCGCTAGTACATATATATATGTATTCATATACATGATGAATAAAAAAAAAATACCGACTCTAAAAACTAATAAGCCAAAATATAACTAAACCATTTCGAGTCGGAGGAAATTATTTTAAAAGCTTGTGATTGAAACCATCGACTCAAAATTGTTTGGTTTTATTTTAGCTTTTTAGTTTTTTGACTCGATTTTTTTTAAGTATTATTTCACTATTTTTAGTACAAGAATGATTAAAATCGGTTAATAAATGACGAAGTTTGAGTCTTTCAAAAATGTGAAGATTAGATCTAACTAGGGACACTTTGGACCACTATCATGTCGTCTTTGATAAAGATAGGTCGATATTTTATAAATCGGAGGACTGTAATAATAATTCAATTGTGACATCCTCCGTGGCGCAGCGGGCGAGTAGCCGGCTGTGAAGCGAGTCGCCGCGTGTTCGATCCCCGCACCGAGACAAATGTTTGTGTGATCCACAAATATTTGTTTCGGGGTCTGGTTGTTGTGAGACCGAAAAGTCCCTCGTAATTCCTGATACCCACGACACAAGACTCGTACCTTACTGTGGGGTCAGGATAATGTGTGTGACTGTTGGGTGTATTTATTTATTCATTTAATTGCAAAGGGCAACACAGCTATGTTTAACATTATCACAGTGTTACTATATTTACATCGTAGTGTGGAAAGCGTCGAAACAAAGCGTCTATTCGTGTACAAAACCGCAACGTTCTTGTGTTACTCGATGATCGACGATCGCCGATCGCTGTTGGCATGTGGGTAACAACCGAGTGAGAATGGTGCATTATACAACCGAACTCGGCGTAGCAACACAAAACTACGATTTAGAGTTTGAATTTTGGCGGGAATTCTGACAGTGCGGTTCATATCGTATTTTAATTTATTTCCTAAACTAGTTGAAAGTTTTGTTTGTTGTAGAAAAGGGTGGATTTGTGCAATTAACATTGACGGTGATTGAACAGTGTATGGAAACATTGAAATAAGTGAATTAAGCATTGTACTGAAAGGAATTAACACCAAAACTCTGGCAAGACCTTGAAATCGACCGCACCAGTGTTAAATTATTATAGAATATCAAAAAATATCTAAGACTGACTTAAACGATGTATTATATGAATTTATGTATGCGTCAAAAGGACTTGTATCCATGGACAAGAATAAATTAATATTAAAAAAAAAAACTGTTTCGTGGTAAAACCACGCTGCAGCAAGTTCTGTCTGCGGCATATGTATGCATACCGGCATCATTGTCTCACACAAAGCCGATGTGGAGGCATTTCATGCGGTCACCAAGATTGCTCAGCGAGCCGTGGGTGCAGCACTAGTTACACCTCTGCTTACCCTTTCGGGAATACAGGCTTGAACCTATGTTATGTAAATGACATTGCTCGTACGCCCAATTATAATCATCCACTATACCGCCAAATCGTGGGTACATTGCCAACATTAGAATGTCCGGTCGTTTCTATATCGAATGGTTATTGGCCAACGTAGTGTGAGTTTTTTAAGTCACCCAAAGGCCTCCGATTTGGCTTAACGATTGCTACCAGTTGACATCGACCGGGACCGGCTTTTTACGTACAATCCGAAGCACGGTGACACCCAGTTATATCCGATTCTGCCGAGGGGCTTGCGGCGTGACTTGATGGTTGGTTGGAGCGGGTATAGGGGTACATTCTTGTATCCCTGTACCTGCATCGGTCATCCTCCTGTCCTGTCGCAGGCCCCTCAATTTGCTTCTTTCCCGTCCGGAGTGTGAAGAAGCATTTATACAGGCCGGCATGATTCTGGTCACCACCGAGAAACTCATTGTTTGTCGGTGGTCGCTGGTTTTATTTGGACTGCACTACGCTTGCCATCAGGTGTAGTGCAGGCACGTTGCCGTGCTCGGATAATTAAAAAATAATTGATACCACTAAGCGGTCACCCATCCATGGACTGAAAGAAAGTTGCTGAACTCCCATATTGTTTACCGACCAGTGAGTGGCTTAGAGCGCCTCAATATCCGATACTCTTATAAGATATACCTAGTTCTGATGGTCGCATCGAACTGGCGTCCGTGACGCTCTCGCCTCAGCACCACGGTCGACATCCCTGTTAATCAGTGTGACAGCTAGCTATGCAGTGCGTTGGCGACGCTGCCGACGAATACATCCCATAAATTTTGCGTAGCAGACACGCTGCTGCCGACCTCACGACTATCAGAAATAGGGTAGCTGACTGGATTGATTTTATGATTTCAATCAATAAGTTATGTTCCCAAAGCCTATTGCAGAAAGAATTTCTTTAATCCATGCAAAAAAAAAATTAAGCTATTCAAATCTGATGGAGGGGACACTTGTCAAACAACAGACAATGCAAACTTTGACGTCACTGTGTAAAACAGCCATTACGATGCACGCGTGCGACCGAGATAGTGAGATGTACCCACTACGTGGCACACCTTTGTTTTACCAATATTTAAAATCATAATTGCGTAATCACTTTTTGAACCTATTTTGATCGTAATAAAACTAATTTAAACGGATTTTATCGCGGTTTTTTATTTTAATCTTGATCCCGACGTTTCGGAGACTTTTCAGCCTTCGTCGTCACTGGGTGGACGGCGATAAAATCCGTTTCAATTAGTTTTATTTCAATGTGTAACATTCGCGTAAACGTAAGAAATCACTATTTTGACTGTGTTTTAACAAAAGGATTTCTTTTTCGTATCAATCTCTGTTGCGTATAAAATAATGTATAATCTTCAACATAGGAAACCATATCCTATCTTAAAGATTCAACATTATGATCAATACAGTATAGTATTCTAAACATCTGTATCCAGCCCGAGTCCCAAGTACTGGTGCAGCGGTACTCACCAATGACGACGAGGTCGATGTCGCTGGTGGGCAGGTACAGTCCCGTGCGGAACGAGCCGAACACCTCGACGCGCGCCTGCGGCCACAGCGCCAGGATCGCGCCCCGGATGCGCGTCACCACCGTCGTGCGCACCATGTGCTCCGTCTCCGTAGGGGACATGTACATGTAGAAGTGCTCGATCTCCTCGTGAAGCCTGCACACACGTATGACAAAAACAATCAATAAACAATCGATCACAAAACTTGCATATGCGAGTTTTGGCGGGAACTAGACTAACTAGACTTGGACAGTGCAGTTCATCGCTTATTTTAATTTATTTCATAAACTAGTTTGTTATATAAAATTGGCGTGGGTTTGTTCAATAAACATTGACGGTGATGAACAGTGTATGGAAACATTGAAATAAGTGAATTAAGCATGGTACTAAAATTAACACCAAAACTCCGGCAAGACCTTGTAAAAATAACTTAAGAACAAATTATACTTGACATTGGCAAAATGCATAATAATGCGAAACCATAAATAAAAAAAAAGAAAAACTTGCATATGGTGTTAAGATATTTAATTTCATTAAGTCGAGATCTATACACCTGACTTAACTCGTCCAGAAACACGACCCCTCGTGTCATTCGTTAAAAAAAACTTGTGTCGTCGCGAGGCACTAACTAAAATCTGGCCAAGTTGTTTCGCGCGTATTGTAAAAGTGAAGTTTGTGCCCGGTATGATGGTAGGCTCGGCCCCATCACTTCACGGGACGGAAATAAGCTCGATGAAACGCAGATGAAGCAATCATTGCACCTCTGAATCAGTTCAGCCTGATGGGCAGCATGGTGGGGTCAGCTTTCCTATTGTTTTTTCTCTATTTGTTGTTTATTTATTATTATTAATGTATTTACTACACCTTTGGGCAAAAAAATCTAAGTGATATTCAATCAAAAACAGATCAAACAGGGCTCCTATGTTATAAAACGATACGAAGCGACGAAGTTCAAATACGAAGACCTAATGTAACATAGAATATTCAGCACCATAATAATGTTTCAAATGTTGATGCTTGTTGACGTCACCACTCCGCATGACGAGAACCTCGTAAAAGCCGAAAAACTGACAGATCAACTGTATTTAATAACGGTATTAGTAAATGCTTTTGTTTCAAACCAAAACCTATGTCCCTTAACTGTTCCCTTGGAAGCAATTTCAAGCGGAATGTAAACCTCGCTGTGGAATGTCTTCGCGGAACTTAAATGTGACATTACGCAACATTAAAGGGTCGTTGTTTTCAATAAAGCAAAAACAAGACTAAAGTTAGTTATGTATTAAGTTTCTGCACACTGGTGGTGTACTTTTTGCAACAAGGTGGTAGGTCCCTCGTATGCGAGAGGCCGTCTGGCTTGGTACCACCGCTTTGTCAAGCAACAGTGTGTAAGTACTGTTGTGCTTCGGTTTGAAGAAGACTTAAAGCCAGTGAAATTACTGGGCACTATGAGTCTTAACATCCTATGTTACGGAGTGACGAGTGCAGTTCAGTGCCATGCAGTGCTTTGCAATTACAAGTGTGGTGTTGCTTCTGTTTATGGGCAGGCGTAGCTCTTACCATCAGGCGAACTCGTCTCGTCATTCAATCAAATACAAAATATAACACACAGGTGTAATAACAACCAGTTATTCCAACCTACTTCCTCCTGACACAATGTACGTGTTAATAATTATTCAGTGGCGACAGGTACAGTGGTCGGCTGTCGAGCCTGTCATGTAAACAGCGACCACCCACCGGTGGGTTTGCGCACGCGAAGAGCCGGTTACATAGAGGTGCGCACGCGCAATGCGTTACATATGAAGCGCCGTCGGTACACGTGCACTCGACACTTCGTTATTATTTTTCGTCTTGTAAATGATTCAATTGGTTTTGGTCAAATTCGGCAACAACCACTCCAGTCGGAAGCCCCAATAAGATTCTTGAAAGGCGCAAAAGAAAAACTGCAAGGACAATAGATATCTCGAAAAAATGCAACCAACAGACGCAAAGGACATCATCTTTTCTATAATAAATTAAAATAAGCGAGAAACGCACTGTCAGAATTCCCACCAAAACTCCACCAAAAGTGCTTTTCACGTGAGCTTCGACTAACCAGCAGAGCGAGTTTAAGCCGACTTATTTTATAATAATGGAAAACTAAGCGATATTGTAACTTTTTGAAGTTATACTTCTTTAGGCGCGTTATGAAAAAATGATGAGAGTGAAATTTTAAGATGCGCGCGCACCTGTGACACAAAAAATTAACAGTATGAAGTTAGGCGCGTTAAGAAAAAATGATGAGAGCAGTATGAAGTTAGGCGCGTTATGAAAAAATGATGAGAGTGAAATAAAAAAAAAAAAAAAAAATATAAATAAATAAATAAATATATATATATATATATATATATATATATATATATATATATATATATATATATATATATATATAATTATATATAGATGCGGTTTTTATTTTATAATTTGGAACATGGTGCCGTAAAAAAAGTACCAGGTTCGCATAAACGCGAAGAGAGTAGAATGTCCATTTTTCATGGCGAGTAGCCGTAATTAATAAACAAATGACGATTTGGACAAAGAAAAACTCTTTAGGTTTTTTCTTATTCGGAACATGTTGCCGTCAAAAGTACCAGGCTCGCATAAACGCGAAGAGAGTAGAATGTACTTCTATCATGTCGAGTGGATATGTTGATATAAATTAAAATACTTTTATTTAATATAATTAACACTAAATATTATTAAGTTATTAATGTTAAATACTTATTATTGGTTATTTAATGATGCAAAAGAAGTATAACTTCTCACGCGCGTACATAAGTACACGCACTTTTTTTTTTTTTTTCATATGACGTCAAATACATGATTTAATAATAGGACAAACATTTGGTAATCGTTATAGTTTTTAATATAAGCACTCACGCCTGTAGTCCCCGAAAGGGTAGCCAGGTATAATCAGGTATAATCATATAAGGTATAATCAGTACACCCATATTTTGCCGAGCGTATTTCCGTCCCATCACCCATGATAGGGGGCGAGCCTATCGTCATACCGGGCACAATTCCAGACTCCGGGCTCATACTCAGCATTTTGTGATAGAAAACCCAATATCTCTTTTATCAGACCCGGGGATCGAACCGGCGACCTCAGCATAGCTGTCATGCCGCGAACGCAATACAAATGCGCCACCGAGGCAAATTTAAATATCTAGCGTTCTTTTGTATAAACAGACAGACAGCTTTGTTTAATAACACATAATAGGATTAGTGTGTAAGGCTGAGTGGATTAATCCGTAATGAAGGAACCATTTCACGGCAGAACGTATGATAAGCTATACACCGCTTGGTCTATTCCTGCCGCCAAGCAGCACGCTAAGCACTGTTGTGTTTCGGTCTGAAGGACATTGAAGTCAGTGAAATTACTGGGCATTTTGAGATTTAACATCTTATGTCTAGGGATGACGAGCGCAGTTCAATGCCATACAATGTTTTGCTTCTGTTTATGGGCAGGCCGTAGCGCTTACCATCAGGCGAGCGACCTGTTCGTCGCGTCATTCAAGCAAATAAAAATATAAAAATGAAAATGTATGGTATTTCTAAAGTGTGTATATTACTTGTTTCTTGTAGCTTGTTATAACGGTGATGGCAACATCGTGAGGAAGTCTGCATATCCCGCAACAAATTAATCAAATAGAAAGTTAGGAAAGAGGAAATATATTTTTTTTTTCATCCTACTAGTCTAGTGATATAAATATTAAACAGCTATACTCCTCTATCCGGATGACCTTCGGATTTATATGAATCATAAAAATATTTTATTATTACGAGTCTGGAAATGCTTTTGTTTTGCGGATGACCGACTTATGTGTATTTGTGTGATCGGAATATTTTGTACTTACGTATAGATTTTATTGGATTTCCAGTCCTCATAATTTTCGATATCTACGGAACATAGCAGTGGCAAAATAATCGTATTTTATGGAATTACACTGCCAAAGTAAATTGTCGTATCTAAGTGCAGCATATAGTCAGGAATATAGTAATAAATAACACAAGGAGTCCTAATGTAGGATTAAGAGTATGTATTATTAATACATTTTATAGCATAGGCCGGCACGAGCAAGAGTACCTGATGGTAAGTGATCTCCACTGCCATTTTCGTCTACAATACACAAAGAATCATGGGCACTTTGCCGACCTTAAAGGAAAGGGGTAATAAGTAGAATAACAATAATTTATTTAAAAATTAAACAGATCTTTCTTACTCGTGTTAACTTTTTTGAGCGGTAGAGCCACGCTGTAGACCAGTGTTTCCCAACGTGGGGCCCACGCCCCACAGGGGGGCAATTTGATAGTCAAGTGGGGCAATTTAAAAATGGCCCGACACGACTTTAACCCTTTCGCTTTGAGTTATTGAAAATGCAATGCTAGATATATCGGTGACAAATTTAATAAAAAAATGTTAAGGTGGGGCATAGCCTAAAAAAGGTTGGGAAACACTGCTGTAGACAGTTTTGTCTACTGGGCTGGCTCGACCGGGTCGTTACCACTGTCTCACAGAAAACCAACGTAAAGTAGCGGCTTGCTGCTGCGTTTCGTACGGTGAGTGAGATATCCGGAAGCCCAAATCCCATCCCCTTCCCAATCTCTAATTATACCTTTCCTCGGCAACGCGGCCATGATTCTTCTGGTGGTGGGCGTACATGGGCGGTGGAGATCACTTACCATCAGGTGACCCACTTGCTCGTTTGCCGGCCTATGCTATAAAAAAAAACTTTCCCCAAACGGAGTTACGACTCTTGATATTTAGGCTGACGAATATGTCCTAAGTAATTATATTTAACCGAAATATTGTTAACAATGAAAACTAAGTCAAACTTCACGAGTCACTAGAAAACCGGAAAATACATAGAAACATTTTTATGGTAGAAAAAATATCCCAAAGAACCGTTAATAATGTTGATTGATAACAGGCGGTGTGGTGTGAAAGCCAGTAATTTATACTGCACATACAATATGTAAGGAATGCAGTTTACACAAACGTCGTGTCGTAAAAATTAATTAAACGATTCCGCATTGTAAACATTGCCTCATTTGTATAGTGGTAGCAGAGAAACCGGTCATGTCCTGGGATCAAACCCCGATCACAATTTGAGCTTTTTGATATGGAAAATCGCACATATTTTTCCCGAAATCGTAATTAATGCTCGGAAGGCGATAAACTCGCCATATATAAGGATAAGAATCAGAATAAGGTCACCAGAGTCATGCCGACCTGTATAAATGCGTCTTCCCTCTTCGGAGGGCCTGCGACAGGACAGGCGGATAACTGATGAAAGCACAGTAATACAAGGATGTACCCCTATACCCGCACCAACCAACCATCAAGTCCTATCGCAAGCCTCTCGGGAAAATCGAATATACAATGGGTGATTTTGGAACGTCATCCACACAAGGTGTGTGTCCCTACGTCCCTACGGTGGTCGCTATCCGGGCGGATATGAATATCCTACCACCAGCAAATATATCCTTCCGGGATACAGGCGTGCGCGTATATAAACAGAGCTGGATTACTACTCTTTCAACTGTGTTCCAAAGTCTAGACTAGACGCTGCCAGGCGACCTCGATAGGCTGGGAGACTCCATTTTATATTCACTCTTATACTCTGGAAATAAGGGCGGATATCCCCTGACAAATCATTACAACGGTATCACTTTTACCAGCGAAACGTTCGAGCGCCGAGCCGGCGGATGTTTTTTTTATCGCGGCTTTTATTCCGACGACTTTTTATTAACTATTTTTAGTATTCAATTATAAAAGTGTTGTATCTTGGACTCGGCAAAATGTATTTTGAAAGCAAAATTCTAACGGGATGTGATAAATAGGGCATTTTTTATTTGACGACAAGAAAGTATACTTTGTGGATGGTGAATATAATGACTTTTTTCATTAGTAAATACAAACAGGTCGCTGGCCTGACGGTAAGCGCCACTCCTGCCCACAAATAGAAGGAAAACAGAACATTAAATTGTAAAATGCTACATGGCATTGGACTAAGCTCGCCACCTGTGTTTTTTTTTACTCTTGGGATGAACTACAGTGGTTCCTGCTAATGGGATACTGGCGACATCTCAGTCCAGGCCCAAACGGGTGAGGAGGGGAAGGATTAAAAGATGGGAAAGGGATAGGATCAGGGGGCAAGGCCCCTGGGGAGAACCGCGTATACGCTGGCTGACTCCGGAACGCGACTCACATGAGGTGGGTCACTATGGCGGGTCTTGACACCGTGTATGGTGGTCGCTATCCGAGCGGATACCAATATCCTCCCACCAGCACCCTTATGTTTATATTTGATGTTAAGTCTCATAGTAATTTTAGCTCGATATTATATCGTCCCTCTGCTGGGCACGGACCCCTTCTACTAATGAAGGGCCTTAGTCCACCACGCTGGCCTTATATCCGGGTTGGTAGACTTCACATAACTTAGAAAACTCTTAAATACTTATGCAAGTTTCCTCAAGATGTATTCCTTCACCGTTAAAGCGCGCGATAATAACAATGTATACACACGTAACTGCAAAAGTCAGAGATGTATATATCTTGGGAGTAGGGCTCAAACCCACGACCTCTGCCACGATAAACACAAGGGCTAAGAGTCCAATTTATTTGAGAATAATTAAATACAACCAACACTCACGCATATAGTTCTGACCCCACAATAAGATGCGAGTCATGTGTCGTGAGCGTCAGGGAGTACGAGAGACTCTCGGTCTCACAACACCTAGACCCGAAACAAATATTTATGGATCACACACACATTTGTGTGGAAATTATAACAGTAACATAAACGCTTAGCAATACAACTAAGCTTTTACAACTTAGCAATACTTGTTTTTGTTTTTTTGTTTTGTTTTTTTTACCTATTGTTTTGATACTTATATTGTTAAACTTTTTACCACCCAATGGTTGCCAATAAATGTTTCTTTCTTTTTTTTCTATAATCATCAAGTGCCGAGCTGACGCGAGCCAAAAAAAGATCTTATACGCAAACACCTAAAATGCACGATACATTGAGGCGATGCAGTCGAAACTCGCCTACACAATTATTTCTAGCGCGCATGCGTGATGTAACCATTACAAAATACTTTTTTTTTATAGCATAGGCCGGCAAACGAGCAAGTATGTCACCTGATGGTAAGTGATGGCCCATGTACACCCACCACTAGAAGAATCATGGGCGCGTTGCCGACCTTAAAGGAAAGGGGTAATTAGGGATTGGGAAGGGGAGAGGATTTGGGCTTCCGGATATCACCATACGGAACGCAGCAGCAAGCCGCTACTTTACGTCGGTTTTCTGTGAGACAGTGGTAACGACCCGGTCAAGTCAGCCCATTCATGTAGACAAAACTGTCTATAGCGTGATTTTTTGAGTAGTAGACACTCAAAAAATCCGGTTCTCCCGAGGGGGCTTGCCCTCTCTTCCTATACCTTCCCCTACCCCTTAGCCCTGAGAAAAGATACTGCGGGGTTGCCAGTATCCCATTAGCAGGGACCCCGTAGTTCATCCCAGGAACCAACCAAAAAAAAACGGGCTCGAATGACAATCGTCGTTTGACCGCACAGGGGGCACTGACTGCCATTGACGAGGTCGTATAAACACTCACATTTCTGGGGTTCCGTACGCAAAGGGTGCAATTATAAAGCAGACTGTATCCATCCTGCTAGATAATGGTATTCCAGATAGCGCCAATTTTTTTTTATATGATTGAATAACGAGACGAACAAGGCGCTCGTCTGATGGTAAGCGCCACACCTGCCCATAAACAGAAGCAACACCATACAGAACTTTGCATTACAAAGCACTGCATGGCACTGAACTGCGCTCGTCACCCCGAGACATGAGATGTTAAGTATCACAATGCCCAGTAATTTCACTGGCATCATGTCCTTCAAACCGAAACACAACAGTGCTTACATACTGTTGCTTGGCGGCAGAAATAGACAAAGCGGTGGCACCAACCCAGACGGTCCCTCGTATCTTGTAAGTCGCTTGTCACTGGAAACTTTCACGGAATACGTGTCATTATATCTTAACAAATAATAAAATATACCACCCGGTGGTACGGAACGCTAGGTGCGCGAGTCCGACTCGCACTTGACCGGTTTTTTACATCTCGTTTTGCCAATGGCCTCCGTCACACCGGAATGTATCGCCCCGCCCTCCTCCACCATGGACATTTAATTAAGAACACGAATTAATTATTACAACTGTGTGAATGTTACCGACAAGGTCGCCGGCCACTTTCACATGTTTTTTTTTTATTTTCACCTTGAAATATATTTCGCGCGCGATCGGTTGTCACACCGGTATGTCCTGCCATTGTATTCGGGCTCCAGACTATGTTGACGTTTGCAAAACAATTAATAAAAAACCGCGATAAAATCTGTTTAAATTAGTTTTATATTAGTTTTGACAGACTCCGTGGCGCAACGGGCGAGTAGCCGGCTGTGAAGCAAGAGGCCGCGAGTTCGATCCCCGCACCGAGACAAATGTTTGTGTGATCCACAAATATTTGTTTCGGGGTCTGGGTGTTGTGACACTGAAAGTCTCTCGTAGTTCCTGATACCCACGACACAAGACTCGTATCTTACTGTGGGTTCAGGACTGTGTGACTGATGGGTGTATTTGATTATTTAATTTAAATTCTATTCTATATCAAATAGTCAGTGGCCAACTTGGTGTGAAAGTTTTCAAGCCGCTCAAAGGCCTCCGACTCGGCTTAACGACTGCTATCAGTTGATAACAGCCGAGACCGACATTTTACGTTCCCTCTGAAGTACGGATGCGGTCAAATGAAATACCACAAAGCAGTCACCCATCTATAGACTGACCGCGCCAAAGGTAATCATCACACTAATCGTTTACCAATCAGTGAGTGCAACTGAATATGTGCGCCTCAAATCAATGTATGGAGAGGAATCGGAAATTATCAAAACTAGTAAATAAGTAAGTAAGTACCAGACCTACAGGAAGACTATAGCCAGAAATACACACAGAGATGGCGTCGTAGAAAGTTTTTTTTTAATACACCCAACAGTCACATACATAGTCCTGACCCCACAGTAAGATACGAGTCTTGTGTCGTGGGTATCAGGAACTACGAGAGACTGTCGGTCACACAATACCCAGACCCCGAAACAAATATTAGGGGATCACACAAACATTTATCACGGTGCGTGGATCGAACCCGCGGCCTCTCGCTTCACAGCTACTCGCCCGCTGCGCCACGGAGGCTGTCAAAGTTAGTTGCCTAGCAACAGTGTTACGCGCCGGTGTGAGACTGCCGGGTAGACGTAGCGTGCAAACGACTCCGCGCCATGCGTCCGTGCCGCCGCGTGCGTTGACTCATCTCCTCAAAACAACACTATGTGGGTTACTGTGTTTGTGTGGATCGCTGAATATCCATAGACAAAGTCTAGTCTTCTTCTTTTTTATTTATGGCTTTCGCATTATTATGCATTTTGCCAGTGTGTGTGTATATTTATTGTCAAGTTATTTTTACAAGAACGCTGAAACACGGGTACGGTCGATTTCAAGGTCTTGTCGGAGTTTTGGTGTTAACTCCTTTCAGTACCATTCTTAATTCATTTATTTCAATGTTTTCATACGCTGTTCATCACCATCAATGTTTATTGAACAAATCCACACCACTTTTATACAACAAACACAACTGTAAACTAGTGTATAAAAATAAGCGATGAACTGCACTGTCAGAATTCCCGCCAAAAAACTCCAAAGTCTAGTCAGTAATGACGTTTACAGCCGCTTACGCTACCGTTCAATAGGATGTTTGACTATATCTAACTTGATACATTATTTTATATGCAACCGGTGATTGCGGCAAGTTGCTGGATGCACGCCGCTTCCAACAGGTCGGTCTGGAAATCTTTCGGGGAGGCCTATGTTCAGCAGTGGACGTCCTGTGGCTGATGATGATGAACCGATAATAATATGAAAAAATTGTTTTACGAAAACAGAATAAAATTGTGTAAAGAATGAGGCCGCAGGTCATATTTTAAATATTGGTATGAGCAAAGGCGGGCAATGTAGTGGGGAAATCTCACCTTCTCTCTCGCACACGTGTACCGTAATGGCAAGACATGTCTTGTGACGTAACACTACATGTCCCGCATTCTTTTTCAATGATGCAGATTTAAATGGCTTCAAACTGATTTATTTTTAACTTGATTTATATTGTCTTTCCATAATCGGTTTTGAACTTTTGAAGAACATTTTTTAATTAAAATAATAATCGAATCAAATACCTTGAACCTTAGTAAATGCAAATTAAGTGACGCGAGGTTTGATTAAATGGGTAATTCCAAATTAGAAGGATTATATAATCTATCGTTATCGCCTATAATGTATTTTATTTTTAGATATCACTATTGAGCGGCCACGAGGTTGACTGATGGCTCTAATAAACAAATATGTAACGTCTTCACTGCGAGTTATGAAAATAAATTCTAATAACGAATATTATGGGCACATTATTATTGCCTTACAGAATATACAAGTTGAAATTTGAAGTAGGGTGTAAGTAATTTTTTTTTTTGCAGTGGTCGGCAATCGAGAAAGTGGGCCACCTGATGGTAAGTGATCTCCACCGCCCACAATACCGGAGGAATCCCTTTCTTTCTCTTTTAAAACCTTAAACGAGAAGCATAAATAAGGGATTGGAACGGCGAGGGAGATTTGGACCTCCGGATATCTCACTCACCATACAAAAGCAACAAGCGCTACTTCACGTCCACTTTCTGTAACACAGAGGTAACAACCCGGTCGAGCCGGCCCATTCATGATGTAGATAAAACTGTCTACCGCGTGACTTATAAACACTTTGACATAAAATGCGCAATCTAATAATTATTATTATTGATTAGTGACAATGCAAATAGGCTGCAAAACTAGTGCAATCAACTCTCTTTAAACTAAAATGGAATGATTTCAGGACATTTTATCGGATAAAGAATCACCAAAATTGGATCACTCTGCAAAAAGAAATGCGTGGATATATCAATTCAAGGTGGTCAACATACAAGGTAGGTCCCTCGTATGCGAAAGGCCGTCTGGGTTGGTACCACCGCTTTGTCTATTTCTACCGCCAAACAACAGTGTGTAAGCACTGTTGTGTTTCGGTTTGGAGGACATTGAAACCAGCGAAATTACTAGGCATTATGAGACTTATATCTCAGGGGGACAAGCGCAGTTCAGTGCCATACAGTGCTTTGTAACTCAAAGTTCTGTATGGTGTTGCTTCTGTTTATGGGCAAGCGTGACGCTTACCATGAGGCGAGCGCCCTGCTCGTCTCGTCATTTAATCAAATAAAAAATACTAGAAAATAAAGTAATTGCGCATCGAACAGCAAGAAACTCGTCTGTTTTATTTCGCCGGTTCAAAAAGACACAAACAGTACGTGTCTGAAAAACGACGCGGAATCGACTATAGATGGCGGGGTCAACGTCCGTTTTCGCTCTTCGTAGACCACAACTGAATGACAATTGGGAATCGTGCTAAGGTTAAGCACGACAGACCCACAACCAGCTCACATACTTAATATGCGTCGTGAACTTAATACCCATCCTTACATAATGATTGAAATTAGTATTTATTGAAATAATATAAACTTTGTAGAAAACTTAATGCTGGCCACAAAGTGTTTTAATAGTTTGAATATTTTTGAATATGGATGCACCATTCTCTAGTTCTTTTTTTGTATCTTTGTAGTGGTCATTCGTTTGATGTTTTTCTTGCCGTGTTGTTCTTTGAAATATATTATACTAGCTGTCCCGCGCGGCTCCGCCCGCGTGATCTGTATTTTCCGGGATAAAAGTAGCCTAACAGTGGCGCCATCTGTCAGCAATGTGTCACGCACCGACGCCATCTACTTAAAATATTGGTTTGTAGTACATGCTATGTATCAGAGATGGCGCTGTATTTAAAAAATGATTTTCCCTATTTTCCCGCTTTTCTATTGAAATTTTTCCTAGATTTTCGTTGCTATAAACCTCACGGAGCCCGAGACCTTTCCAACGAATGCAAAACCGTGGAAATCGGTTCGTGCGTTCTGGAGTTATATCGTCAGGAAGGAAAACCCGACTTATTTTTATATAATAGACTAGCTTTTGTTCGCGGCTCCGCCCGCGTGATTTGCTTTTTCCGGGATAAAAAGTAGCCTATGTCTTATTCTTATTTTCCCTATTTTCCCGCTTTTCTATTGAAATTTTTCCTAGATTTTCGTTGCTATAAACCTCACGGAGCCCGAGACCTTTCCAACAAATGCAAAACCGTGGAAATCGGTTCGTGCGTTCTGGAGTTATATCGTCAGGAAGGAAAACCCGACTTATTTTTATATATAAGATTTCTTTATCATATGAAAAGTATATTATTATTGAATAACCCAAAAGTATTGAAAAGAGCAACGTTGTTCTATAGTTGTTCTATATAACAGGTATCGATCTTTTTTTGAAGTGATAACTTCTTATGGTAGGGTAAACCGATTCGTAACGTAACGCGAGCAGTAGGCTGGCTCATCCTCTCTCACTTTAACCCACATTAGTTTAAGTTATAATGTGATATAAATTGTCATTTCTGTGTACGATAGTGTGTACTTTGCCCGGACTTACACAACTCTGACCGGACTTTGACCGGACTTTGTTATGTAATATAAATTGTCATTTTGGGTACGATAGCGCAATAAATGAATGTTGTATTTAACCACATAAATGATAGTGGGTACTTTTATACTGATATATAAAGCAATTCGTGCGAAATTATTCCCTAACCATTCCAAAATATTCAAAAATGCACAACGTTAATGTTCAAGTTTTCACTTCTGCCGGCACTCCGGGAGTGCAACGCGTTGTTTTTTTTTATACGTATATCACGCTATGGGAGCATTGCACTAACATGCAGGTGAAACCGCGAGGGACAGCTAGTAAATAACACAGATGAATTGAGATCCACCTCCTTTTTTTGAAATCGGTTGATAAACGACTAGTTTCTTTGATCGTCAACTCCATATTTTTGTGCATCTGCTTGTAATCACATTATCGCTATTGTGAGATCACCTTTTGTATGTCGGGCATAAAGGTGAATAGAAAAAAAGGATATCTTTCAACGGTTTACAAGAGAAGACCTCATGGTTATTGGGGTAAGATACAATGGTACTAAGGGATCGCTTTACGTCTTTTATGTTATTGTTACTATTTACAGTATGGTATATAAAAAAACTAATATAATGATTTATGTTTACGCGAATATTACACATTGAAATAAAACTAATTTTAACGTCGGGATGACGTTGCCACGTTGTAGACAGTTTTGTCTACAGCATGAATGGGCTGGCTCGACCGGGTCGTTACCACTGTCTCACAGAAAACCGACGTAAAGTAGCTTGCTGCTGCGTTTCGTACGGTGAGTGAGATATCCGGTTGCCCAAATCCCCTCCCCTTCCCAGTTATCCCTTTCCTTTAAGGTCGGCAACGCGCCCATGATTCTTCTGGTGGTGGGCGGTGGAGATCACTTACCATCAGGTGCCCACTTGCTCGTTTGCCGGCCTATGTTATAAAAAAATCATGTTGCTAATTCAGAGCGGGTTTTACGAGGAGTGGCAGTAAAAATCATAATGTCATCATTATGATTCATGTATGCGATGCAGCTAATGCGACACGACTCGTGACCGACCGGTTCGAACTCTCAGGTGGGGAAACCAGCAGCGGTCGGGAGAAACGGGTTTTGTACTGAAGTGCTTTGAGCTTTACATTTATTTATATTGAAATTATACTTATACGCACTCACGCCTCTAATCCCCGAAAGGTAGGCAGAGGTGTAAGCCAGTACACCCACATTTCGTCGAGCGTATTTCCGTCCCATTATGTGATAGGGGGCGAGCCTATTGCCATACCGGCCACAATTCCAGTCTCCGGGTTGATACTGAGCATTTCGTGGTAGAAAAACCAAACATCGCTTTACCCGACCCGGGGATCGAACGTGATACCTTAGCAGTCGTAACCGTGTAGGCACTGTGTAGGCAATACATATGCCCCACCGAGGCAGTATATTGGAATGTATGCGATAAAACATTAGCAGCTTTAGAATGTTCAGTTAAATAATTACAGCATACATTTTAACACCAATATCAATATTAACGTAAAATTTTATTATTCGGTAATAATTTCTGTATAAAAATGAAATTAATTATCCATTTACTAATTTAATGTCTTATGAACATACATCAACCACCACACATACCAACATCTTTAGACCAGTTAACATGCCCTTCCTGCTAACTTTGGTTTACCACTCTATTATCCACATATTCACTTAATTCATTGAAATTAACAATATTAAACTCCAGATCGATTATTATGCAGAGTACCATTGTTTAATAACATCAACCATACAGCTGTACAAAGAGAATACAACCACTGGGTACGGTAACAGCTATTAATTAATGGCAGGTTCACAAAATAAGATTTTAGTTTATCAACTGACTTGAATCAACAAAGGCTGTATGGTTTTTGTTGGAAGTAAATAAATAAATAAACACAGCCGACAGTCACACACATAGTCCTGACCCCACAGTAAGATACAAGTCTTGTGTCGTGGGTATCAGGAACTACACGAGAGGCTGAGACAAATATCTGTGGATCACACAAATGTTTGTCTTGGTGCGGGGTTCGAACCCGCGGCCTCTCGCTTACAGCCGGCTACCACCCGCTGCACCACGGAGGGTATCACGAAGTCTGTTGTGATGGATCAAATCACATGCAATTCAGCAGTTGATTAACAATAACTGGGTGAACCCATTAATACAAATACATCCTTAAAACTTTAAACAATTCATCCTATCCTACTAATCCTACTATTATAAACGCAAAAGTTTGTAAGTATGGATGGATGGATGGATGGATGTATGTTTGTTACTCTTTCATGTAAAAACTACTAAATGGATTATAATGAAACTTTACAATAATATAGCTTATACATCAGAATAAGATATAGGCTATAATGTTTTTCAAAAATCAACCCTTGAGGTTTAAAAAGGGGATGAAAAATTGTATGAAAAATCTAAACTGCTGAACCGATTTCAATGAATTTTGGCACAAATATAGTTGATGACCCAGGGCTAAAGATAGGGTATTTTTTTCTTTAAATTTCAACTCTTAAAGGGCCCAAATAGGGAATGAAAGTTTGTTCGACAGCTTTTTGATAGCGAAACGATGTTCGCGGGCACAGCTAGTCATAGATTACATCATAGTACTTGTGACATCATGGTAGATAACATATCAATGTGTTATAAAACAATCTCATCCTATGTGAGTGACATTGTTTAACGAGCATGGGCCACAACAGTAACGGAACTCTAATGAGCTTCCTATTGCTAAGGGAATGTACCCATACTATGTGACCTATTTTTTTAAGATTTTTCAACCCCTCCCTCCTCTTGGTGACCACTCGTAGTATATGCCAAGACCCCTCTCCTCTTAAAGTTTTTACATAGAATTGACAAGTATAATTTTTAATCATTTTGCATGCAGATAGTGAAACAAATGAAAATAATTTTATTTCAAAGAGGTGCGAAATTTCTCTCGGCGAACTCGACTATGTAATAAAATCTAAGCCCCTGCTCCCTTAAACGGGTCATGTAGTATGGGTATATTCTCTAATGTATGTTTAGAGTCATTAATAAAGTATTAATATTGTCTGTTCCATAGTTTATATTACAGTGTTAGCTGGGTCCACCTATGACTAGATGAACAGTATATTATGATCATTTTGTAAATTATCCTTGTTAGCAACTTTCTGTATCATCTGTTACATAAACATTTACTTTGTTTTATTCATATTTTTTTTTACAATTTTTTTTTCTAAGTTTTTAATCATAATGTTATGACCAAACAAACATATAATAGATTACCTTGACTCTCAATTTGACTTTAATCATTAATCAATCAACTTGTTTCAAATTAAATAAGGCACGTAAATAAGGGTTTCTCAATGTAGGTGTTAGCTTGTTAATTATCATAATAAATATATTTATCTTGATAATTTTGAACTCTGTTCATAATTATTACTGTTTACAACACACAACAAACTTCATGTCTATGTTTTTAATACACATCTGTGAAAACAAAAACAGGAACTTGGCATTGTCTTTGGAATCTAAATGAGGTAAATAACTGTAATAGTTTCAAATGATTCATGTTAAGGAAAAAGTTTGACATGCAAATTCTTTAAATTATATTAGTACTTATATTGGTAAACTGGTTGGCGATATATTAAAAAAATGTGATAGGTATTTCAAATAATATTAAGGAAAAAGTAAAAAATCAACAGCATAAACACCGTGTAAATGCTTCATGATATTATTTAATATACCACATAATATAACATAAATAATAAAATTTATTATATTTAACTAAGCTTTTGCATATTATTATATTATGAGTTTTATAACAAAAGTTTTATATTATGTCATGCTGCAAAAGATACACGTGATTTTACATTTTTTATAGGCTAGAGAGTGAAATAGGCTATTTATTATCTTGAAAATATTATTAAAATCTTCTATTCTATGTAAGAGGAGCATCAAGCAAAAACTAGAAATCCTTATTAATATACATATTTTCTGAATTTCTGAATCATCTGATTCAATATAACTTGATTCTTGATCAAGTTTATTTAGTCAATTAAATAAGTAGGCATGTTATTTAGGTAACTAATAGTCACCATCTAAGTGCTTTTATTAGCTCCATATATTGTTTTAAATGGAATTATATAAAACATCTTTACTCAATGCAGCTGTGTATGCATATGTATGTATCTTTATTCAAATAAATTAAAGATACAAAAATTATTGCCTGCTGTTTTCAAGTTGAGCAATCTGTCTTGAGAGAATAATAAAAAAATAAGAATTATTTTATTTAAACCTTCCTCGTTAAGCATATAGTGGAAAATGTGTGTTAAATTATGAGACATTTATAAAAAAAGCCTAACTTTGTTCAATTCAGTTTAAATCTATTTACTTTCCACAACTAATGGTTAAACAGTCAGATCTTATTTAAGTGTAACTAATTGACATTATTTTAATAAGCAAGTCATTAAATAATGTATAGAAGAGAAGCAATATTTGATCATAATATAATTTACCTAATTACAACCAATATCTTAAACTATTCATCAACAATGTTGTAATGTGTGATAATATGTGATTTCATTATTCATATTGATAACGGCTGATAGTATAACAAATGACATTTAGGTCAGCTTCACATTATTGTCAACAATGTAATTTAAACATAAAATCTATCTCACAAGTCAACCATAAATCACTAATATGTGAACATGTGTGGACTTTGAAATGGTTTTGTTAACTGGTTCTAGTTCAAAACAAGTTTTTGGCATATTTATTAGTCTCCATTCAACTTGTTTTTAACATATTTTAAAGGTATGCACATTACATATTGGTTTTTATTTTGATATAAATTGTAGTTTCCATGTCAAAAGGTGCGTCACTCATGCACCGCATAGTCCATTAGCAGCTAGTAAATATTGAGAACTTGAATTTTAGTTTGTTTCATAGCGGTATGACGACCAAAGGTATGTTTCTAATGAGAATGTTATGAGGTTAAGGAAATCAAATGTGTTATCGCAACACAGCGGTGAGCGGTGAGCGGAGAGTGCATGTGACAAACGCCGGGGCACCATACATAGCGGCGCGGGCTCGCGGCTCGCGGCTCGCGCCAGCCCCGAGCACGCCACACTCGCGCACATAACCAACTTGTCAAACACGTTGACAACGACGTGATAAATGCGAACATTCCCACTCACCCCAGCACTCCTGGCTTGTAGTTGTAGTTGGGTATCCGCCACGGGCAGCCCCCGTACTCGCCGATGAGGGCATCGTGATTTTTGTTCAGGTTAAATGTAGAAGCGCGGTTATCGTTCACTTTCCTCCGCGCAGGGTTAAAATAATTATTATTCCTACTTTCACCGTTCACATCGTTTATTGGTATAAAGTCTTGAGCTTTGTTCACATTGGGGTTAGCGTTCTCTAAGTTTTTTAAGTTCATTTTGTCTATTTCACTTTGAGTTTCCCAAATACGAAGCCACAGGCGCTTCGCGGGTCCTTCCTGCTCGGGCTGATACCACGCGACGGCGGGATCCATTCAGCCGGAGCAAGGTTCCACTATATGGGATGACACATGCTTAAGCATTTCACATTTATAATATTAAATTGAAAATTAACACTAAACAAAAATAAGTCACACCACATTCGGAACATGGACGACACGCGTATATTTGACAGTTCACCTACTAGAGGGCGCCATCTTAGCAAAATATGGCAAAATAAATTCGAGATTTTTCGTCAATACAATTACTTAAAAAATCGTATCTCCCTAAATCACCAATTACAACGAATATAAAATTAGTTTTCAACATAGTTTAAGATAATATACAGCAAATATATTAAATTTCTTTTGAAACAATCAAATACATCTAAAGAACACTTCAGATTTCTGAATGGTCCAGAGCCGGAAGTTTCGAAATTATTTGTTCGGAAACGTAAGCGTTTTTATTTCGTACTGTCATTATATTTTCGCTACAATCAACCTGGGTAACTTTAGCTTTCAATGTAACATTGACTCACTAACTTGTATTTGAACGTTTAATTTTTTCTCTGCTTACTGAATCACTGTATAATAATAAGTTGTTTAATTGATGAAAGTAAATAGTGTTTTTAAACGAAACCTGCAGTGACAATTGACATTTGTCAAATATATATTTATTTCTCATCATTCAAAATGTTGGCCGTAAATAGAGTTAAAAATAAACTTGCTAAAAAGTTGTGTATAGCAGTTACTACAGAAGAACTACAGTAGGCGAGTTCAGTTTTATGTTGAAGAATCATATGTTTTTTATGTAATAACACTGAAATATCCCGCGATATTGATAGATTTTTTAAAAAATCTTTAATTAATCTTCGATCCGTTTCATTTTCAGACCATTTGGGGTAACATTAGCTCGGGGCGAGGACAGACAATGCGTGAAAATTTAAATTATGCAAAAAAGTTTTGAAGGGTGGAAGTGGCCATCAAAGCTTGACATATTTAATTGTCACCCCCGAAATATACTTAGTCGATTTGGAGGATCTAAAATCACAAAACGAGGCGATTCTTAAGCGATTGATGATCAATTTCCATACATGGTATGGGGGAATTGAGAGCCGATATTATGTTTCGGGGTTGCTTTAGTATCCGGTTGCAAGCGAAATAGTGCGGGAGGGGTGGGAGGGGGTTGAGTGGGGGAGGTATAACCCCCCCTGAAAGGGGGGAGGTGCGGAAACCAATAGTTTAGGACTTAGGAGATATGATATTTTTTAATTTCCAGGTTTCTGCTTACAATATCTTAGCACATATTGATATTTTCTATGTGGTCACGGGCTATTTTTCATCGGGAGAAGGAGGAAAGTCACAGTTTACTTTATATTCAATGTAAAAAAAAATCTGTAACAAAAATTGCTTATGAAGCAAGTAATAACAACAAGGCGTAGTTGCCGGGGCTACTACTTTATGGGTGGTTTAAAAAAAAATAACCACGAAGGGGATGGCAGGGTCTGCTCGCTCGCTTCGCTCGCTCACTGACCCTGCCATCCCCTTCTAACCTAATTTGTCCGAGTCGGGGTGCTCCAAATCCCGAGCTCGCTTCGCTCGCTCACGCGTGCATAAGCCTCGGTTTGTGCGGTTCCTACTTCTGGATGGTTAAGAAAAAAATAATCACCACCAATATCAATAAGGTAAGCAGGTCGAATGGGAGATAATAAGATCACAATAAAAACACAGCCGGCACTCAACAACAATGAAAGTAGGTAGTTGTGAATAGGAAAATAATAATTATAGTAGTATTGTAAAGAAAAAATCGTTCCAGTAACGCGAGCACAACATATTAAGCATTTCGTTTTTATATAACTACTTGTCAGAAAGAGACAGAATTAGTCGTGTTCCACGTTCAATGACATTTGTCTCTTTCTAATTCAATATTAGTGTGTTTACAACTGTAATAACCTACAAAAATTTAAAAATTAATTTAACAAAAACTATGCATTTCCGCATAATAACCTGCTAGCATTTGTTAATACGGACTAGTGTCTAACGTTTACTATAAAAATTATCAGCAAAATCCTGCACCCGGATACTAAAGCCAACCCTATGTTTCTTTTTTACATGTGATTGAGTTTGTTTTATTATTTTAGGCATTGCTCAATGATTATACGTACATCAAAACCTGATTAATACAATAATAACTTGATTTAAGAGGTCCATTAAATAGAAGTTAATTTCGATAAACCAAGCAGTTTAATATTGTATTAATATGGCAACCCTACGTTGCCACTAAAAAGGAGATAGTGATATAAACGAAATGTATTTTTTTATCAATATGACAAGCTAATCTTACTGAGGAGTAAAAAAAACTACATAAATTAAAGATTTTCTTCATCAAGTCCTCATACTTATTAATGTTACCCGAATGTCAGTGTAACTTTGGCTCACCAAATTTTTGGTAATTTAAGGGTCTTTTATTTATCGTTTTGATAAATAACACAGAAATTTAGATTATAGAGGCCAATATCCCACTAGAAACACTCATTTATGACAAATAACAATAAAAGTAAATCCGTACTACTATAAATTACCTCTAAAGTGAGCCAAAATTACCCAGGTTGACTGTAATTATTATTTTTAATCAATAAAAATATTTCGTATGTACATATGTACTTACCAAATTATTTAATAAATTAAGAATAACGATTACATAAAATATTCAACTTTCGCCAATATTTCAAAAATTGATAGATAGCAGTATTCAACTTTATAATAAATTTTAATAACAATGGACTGTGAATTTTAACTGCTATATATAATAATCTGTCGAATATGTATGTACCTCTACTCGATATTATTTAAAAATTACAATGTTCCATAAAATACCCAGTGACTGACTAACAGTGCTCCATTCGTGGTAACTATGGTCTTAAATTAATTTGACGTATTCGATTTTTACTATTCAACTAGTATTTAATTTTTATATCCTTTCATCGTACATTTTTGTCAGTACCTTTTCGGTAAGTTCAACATACTTTTTAGGCATTTCATACATTGTATAATATTATATTTTTATAAATAAAATAAATAATAATTAATCTAAAACTTATTTAATATCAAATTTAGTGTTACCAATTTGATAATTTTTTGAGGAAACGTAAACCTTAGGGGCATTTTGCTAATTCTTGATTAAATTAATATTTGTTATCTTATATTTCGGTACAAGATAAAAGTACAATAAGAAGCTTATTCCTATATTAAGTAAGTTATGCATTATTTTGCTTTGGTTTTAATAGGATGTATTGAGATATATATATATCTTCCAAGAGACTGTCATACGACTTGTCACCAGACTTTTTAAACATGATTCTTTTTTCAAACCGATTACTTCTTCAGTTCAGTTCAAGTTATCATCAATGTTTAAACCAAGGTTCATAACCATAGGGCTTTAAAACCAAAGGATTTAATGAGTCATCATAATATGTAGCGGGTGCATGTGTCTTGGTATTCGATTTTTATATATTCCCTTGGCTACCTACAATTATTCCTAACAGTTGGTTGAATTTATGATAAACCTACAGTTATGCCACTAACTTTTGATACCCTCCAATATTTTAGTTTATGTACGATATCTTTTATATGTATGATAATTTTACGATGCTGAACACATCATTCCACCTCTTCATACGGCCAACCCTAATAGTAATAATATATGAATAATAGTCTGAAGGGATGGTTAGATAGGGTAAGGTAAGTTGAGATATTTGGCGAACCGGTATCGTTTTGCTTTTTTTGTCTGCGGTAGGGGAATATAAAAAATTATATCTGGACACCCTACATATATTTCATATATTTGCTGTCAAAATGTTCCCGCAATTTTCATGATTTTCATATCACGCGAGCTGTTTTTATGTCGATATTACTCAAGATTCACAAGATATTATTCTCGTAAAATTTACTTATTGCAAATTAAATGTTATGTAGTTTCATAAACGTTAAAATTTATTATAAGTTTGTAAACTTAACGACATTGGTTTAGCATACTACGTAAGTACCAACTTGCTTAAATAATAATCTCACTCCTAATTGATAAAATGGGGATATATTGCATCTAGAGTAGACGTGTTAGAGACTAAATTCAGCCGGGGCAAGTTATTTTTTAGCTTTCATAAAGAGACGAGCAGGCCTTCTGACGTCTGATGGTAAGCCATCACAGGCAGCACCCCTGCCCATATACAGAAGCAACAGTACACAGAACTTTGAATTACAAAACGCCACATGACACTTGAATGTGCTTGTCACCCTGAGACAAGATATTAATGCCTAGTAATTTCACAGATTTCAATATCCTTCAAACCGAAAGAAAAACAGTGTTTACACACTGCTGTTGGTGGCAGTATAGATATAATATTCACAGTAACTGACCCTAAATCAATAATTGGATAAGAATATGGAAAAAATCAAATTCTAAGAATTCAGGTACTGATTGACAATTAGCTAATTGATATCTCTAAATGCAGCAGTAAGAGCCTAGAAATAACATTAAAAGATTTATTATATGAACAAACTTGAAATTTCAGGTATACAGATAAAAGCATATTCTATTGCATCATGTCCTCATGAACACAATCTTAAAGTTGATTAAACCTTATAGAATAGTATACAATACAGTAAGTAAAAAAGCATTTAAAACTCCACTTAACTTACTTGTGCTTGAAAGGACAATGGCACAGAAGACCATTACTTGTTATTTCAATCGAACACCCCCTATACCGGAACGGAATCATTTTGAAGAAGTCAATGGACACAGCTCACCTGATTCTGAGTGTGGGAGAAAAGAAGAGAAGGTAAAATCTATGTTTTTTTTTATAATTTTTAATTTAAAATTATTCAATGATTTCTTAAATTTACACGAATGTTCCTCATTGAAATAAAACTAATTTGAACGGATTTTATCATGGTTTTTTATTTTTATTTTGGTCTCAACCTTTCGAAAGCTTTTCAGCCTTCATGGTCCACCCCAGTCCACCCTGTGGCCACAAAGGCTGAAAAGCTTTCGAAACATCGGGACCTAAATTAAAATAAAAAACCACGATAAAATCCATTCAAATCAGTTTTATTAAAATTATTTATTGAAGCTTTAATGATATTACAAGCAAAGGAAATAAAAAGTGGGAACACCCAAATACTCCGAAATATTTTATTCCGAATTTCGATGTTCCGATGTTCAAAAGTCCGAATTTCATAATACCTAAAAATTATAATGTCTATTATTCAAATTTACGAAAATTATTTTACCGAACTTTGTAAATACGATCTGTTTGTTTTCCGATTTTTATATGTTCGAAGAGTCAAATGCTCGATGGGTTCTCGGTCCGAAAAACGACATTCCGATTTTCAATATTCCGAATAAATTGCTAAAATTAGGATTTTGATTCAGTTAGTATTATCATTACATACATTTGGGTTAGGTTAGGTTAGAACTGTGACCATTAAAGCGCGAAGGCGAGCGAGCGAAGCGAGCGTGCCGCGGCAGCGGCCGCCGAGCGCCAGTTCCTCTTTATTGTTGGTGAATCATTTGAGTTAGTTTAGAATTGTGACCAGCGAAAGAAAATATTTTTAAAACGCATTTACATTACATTAGTTTTTTTAATTCTACCTCCTCATATTATTATACTTCTCTTTGACAAGCAATTATGTGTGTATTTGTCTTGCTATTCAGTTTTACAGGGCGTTTTTATTTCGGAATTTTAATTAATAGGTATTTTAATAATCGGAATTCGTAGTTTTGATGTTTCGAATTATCATTAATTCGGACTTTTTGTTATTCGATCTATTGAAACTCGGTATTTTGAGAATCGTAATTATATACGTTAGGAATATTGAAATTTTGGAATTATAAAAATAGGATAAATGATACATCGGAGTTGTTATATTCGGAATTTTAAACCATTCGGAATTATGAAAATCGGCATTGTGAAATTCGTATTTGTGACTGTCGGGATACAGTTTGTCGTATTATTGTAGTGTACCCATAAAAAGTATTATATATTCCTTGGTTCTTAAGTGTCTAAAGGCTCTATACCCTAAACATTATTTTTAATGTAAGATATCACATAAAGTTGGTCCTTCTGTATCTAAACATAAAGTGACAATTGCACTATGGTTGGGAGTCTTCCCCTTGAAAGATAAAATGTAAAATTTGACCAGAAAATATTTGAAGTTGTGAAAAAATTAAAGTGCTTTTTCTATGGGATTTTTGTAATTGCAAAGGGAAATCGGAAAATTCTAATAAATTGCAAATTAAATTCTCTCTTGTCTATAACAATGAGCCATTTGAATTTAAATAGTTTAGGGGGGGCTTAAAATATGCTTGAGCTCGGGCAACTAAAACCCTAATGTGGTTTCCCCCTACTAACAACTATTTTCCCTCCACATATTTTTACACAGCCAACAGCAAAACGGCAGCGTCTAGACAGTAGTGACAGTGACACAGTAACACCCAAGAAATCAGTGCAGAAGAAGAAAAAACGTCAACGCATTGACAGCAGCGATAATGAGTCACAGTCGCCTAAAAAAATCAAAAGCCCTGTTAAAAATCAATTACCAGTAAAAAAGGACACAGACATTTCAGAAAAAAATGGCTCTGATGTAGAAAGCACAGTTAAACAGGAAAATGTTGTCAAAAAATATGAGTCGCCAAAAGGAAAGAAGCTAAAGGTTTTGAAAGAAACAAATAGTCATTCACCACAGGAGAAATCAATGAGAACATTTCTAAGTAAAGTGAAGAAGGAACCCTCAGATGAACATGATCAGCCAGTAGAAAAGAAACAGAAGCCTAAGGAATTCTTTAAAGTTATTAAGAAGGAAGATAAAGAACAGAAAGATGTTGAGGAGTCTGGCTTAGTTCCTGGTAAGTTTTAGTTCTATCTAGCTAATACATTGAGGGATGAAGGAAAAATGAAGCTGCCTAAAATACAAGGTCCCTCGTATGCGACAGGCCATCTGGGTTGGTACTACTGTGTGTAAGCACTGTTGTGTTTCGGTTTGAAGGATATTGAAGCCAGTGAAATTACTGGGCATTATGAGACTTAACATCTTATGTCACGGGGTGGGGTACACTACAATAATACGACAAACTTTATTCCGACAGTCACAAATACGAATTTCAAAATACCGATTTTCATAATTCCGAATGGTTTAAAATTCCGAATATAACAACTCCGATGTATCCTTTATCCTATTTTTATAATTCCACAATTTCAAAATTCCTAACGTATATAATTACGATTCTCAAAATACCGAGTTTCAATAGATCGAATAACAAAAAGTCCGAATTAATGATAATTCGAAACATCAAAAATAAGAATTCCGATTATTAAAATACCTATTAATTAAAATTCCGAAATAAAAACGCCTTGTAAAACTGAATAGAAAAACAAATCAACACATAATTGCTTGTCAAAGAGAAGTATAATAGTATGAGGAGGTAGAATTAAAAAACTAATGTCAAATGCGTTTTAAAAATATTTTCTTTCCAATAAAAAGATTTTTTTCGCTGGTCACAATTCTAACCTAACCCAAATGATTCACTAACAATAGAGAGGATCTGGCGCTCGGCGGCCGCTGCCGCGGCACGCTCGCTTCGCTCGCTCGCCTTCGCGCTTTAATGGTCACAGTTCTAACCTAACCTAACCCAAATGTATGTAATGATTATACTAACTGAATCAAAATCCTAATTTTAGCAATTTATTCGGAATATTGAAAATCGGAATGTTGTTTTTCGGACCGAGAACCCATCGAGCATTTGACTCTTCGAACATATAAAAATCGGAAAACAAATAGATCGTGTTTACAACTTTCGGTAAAATCATTTTCGTAAATTTGAATAATAGACATTATAATTTTTAGGTATTATGAAATTCGGAATTTTGAACATCGGAATATCGAAATTCGGAATAAAATATTTCGGAGTATTTGGGTGTTCCCCACGGGGTGACGAGCGCAGTTCAGTGCCATGCAGTACTTTGTAATTAAAAGTTCCGTGTGGTGTTACTTTTGTGGTTACCATGACTCATAGACCTTAGCAAAGTCAGTGGCACCGTCAAACTATTGCCTACCGTATGCCTTTTTAAACCTCATTTGAAGAAGGACATGTCATAATGCTTAGACAACACCGTGGAGGGAAGTTCAATCTAGACTGAAAGTGCGTGGACGTAATTACCCCTGGAAATGCAAGGAAATGGGGGAAAGAGGTTCCAGGTAGAATGGATGAACTGTCCTCAGGTGACGAGTGGTACGGTGGTAAAAAGTAGATGATAAGTTAATATATAACTGACTGTTAAATAAGCTTATGACCTCCGACACAGGCTTAGTTAACAGTCAGTTTTGGTATTTAAAAAAAAGAAACATAATATCTCTTACAGAGGCAGAATATAACCCAGGCAAAGCCAAGTACCACCCCATTAAGGACGCGTGCTGGTCCAAGGGTCAGGAGGTGCCGTACCTGGCGCTGGCGCGGACCCTGGAGATCATTGAAGGTACCTCTGCAAGGCTCAAGATGATTGAGATACTCAGCAACTACTTCCGATCGGTGATAGCATTGACACCCGACGATCTGTTACCGAGCATGTATCTCTGTCTTAATCAATTAGCGCCGGCGTATCATAGCTTAGAGTTGGGTGAGTGTACATAGTTCTAATTATTTTTACGGTAAAAGGGGGCAAACTGACAGGAGGCTCACCTGATGGAAAATGATCACCACTGCCCATGAACACCTGCAATACCGGAGGGCTTGCAAATGCGTTGCCAGCCTTTCAGGAAAGAATATGCTCTCTTCTTGAAGGTTCCCATGTCGTAATAGTACAACTAATGATAGCCTCCGTGGCGCAGGCGAGTAGCCGGCTGTGAAGCGAGAGACTGCGGATTCGATCTCTACACAGAGACAAATGTTTGTGGGATCCACAAATACATGTTTCGGATCTGTGTGTTTTGGGACCGCAACTCCCTCGTAGTTCTTGATGTCCACAACACAGATTTAACCTAATATGGGACTGACCCCACAATAGTTTGTACCAACCCCTGAATAGATATTAATAAATACATCTGACAGTCACACTGTCCTGTCATAGTCCTGAGACTATATGTGTGAGATGGTTGGGTGTATTTATTATTATATTTAATTCATGTTACTTGCCCAAATAGTACAAACTTATTATGCTTTCGACAATCTAGTAGGTTCGATAAAGGACTCGCAAACTTTGACAATATTGTACGAGTTGATAGCTGTGTTGTGGTAGGCAGCGTCTTGGCTGTGCCCCTGGCATTGCCGATGTCCATGAGCGGCGGTGACCGCTTACCATCAGGCGGGCTGCTTGCTCGTCTACCTATTAAGGCAATAAAAAAAAAATAATCGGATCTATTAGATTGTCGAGGATATTGGGGGTAGGTCGTAAAGGGGAAGTAATCTCTTAATGAAGTGTTATTCATGAATATCATATACAGGGTGTCCAGTAATTAATGGATAACCTTGAAATGTCTTATAGCAGAACAAATGGCCGTTCCGAGAAAAATACGAAAAAAAATATAACATAAGTAGTACCTGAGGTACGTATTTTTTTTAAAAAAGTCGTAATTTTTTTGGTTTATTTTACTTTCTTGGACACTACGACCAGAAATGAAGGAAATCCATCGGTTTTTGTTGTTTTATTATTATACACTAACTATACTAATAGATAGATAGTCAATAGTATGACAAGCTATTGCACTTTAAAAAAAAATAAACATTCAAAACCACTTCTTTAGAAAAATTAGCAAAATTTTATTTTTAAACAAAGTTTAAACCTCTTGGGTATAAAAAAAAATGTATGAATACATGAGTGACCAAATTTTTTTAAATAATGTCGGTTTTAAGTAGATTTTATAATGATATAATTCATTATTGTATCTACTGTAAATAGCGATTTATTGCTATTAATGTAAGAAAGGAGCTAATTTGACCAAATAACAAAAACAATATAATATGAGATACTTTTTAAAATAAAATTGTACTTTTCTAATAAGGTTTATTAAAACTAAGATTTGATGTTGATAAAAGATAAAAATGGCTTATTCAAACAAATTGAAACCAAATTATCAGAAATAAATTAACTTAAATTCAATACTCATAATGTTTAAAATGGTTACTTCATAAGCGTAAAATATCATATGATCTCGATAAATGTCATATGATCTCCATATTTGCTTCCTGCGCGCACGCCATTCTCCCCGTTTTTATTATATTATTTTATTGTTATGTTAGACAAGAAGGGTCTGAGTTGGCTATGTGCGAATGAAAGGAACTTAAAGTAAAAAAATCCAACCCTGTCAACCAACCAACCCAACCAATCCAACCCTGTATTTAAATGTTCCCGAACAGACACAGCATGATGCGCAGGGCAGCCGTAATTTTGCAACCAATGCGATTCCCTCAGCTCCTCGGATACTCCTTCTCTAATAAAGTCGGCAGATCATTTTGAAGAAATTCCAAATAACTTTGCCCAGTTAGAGTCCCGGTAATTAAAATGGGCCAATTATTTGTCCATTGGGTTGGATGGACAGGGTTGGATTTTTTTACTTTAAGTTCCTTTCACTCGCACATAGCCAACTCAGACCCTTCTTGTCTAACATAACACAAAAAACGGGGGGAATGGCGTGCGCGCAGGAAGCAAATATGGAGATCATATGACACATTTTACGCTTATGAAGTAACCATTTTAAACATTATGAGTATTAAATTTAAGTTAATTTATTTCTGATAATTTGGTTTCAATTTGTTTAAATAAGCCATTTTTATATTTTATCAACATCAAATCTGAGTTTTAATAAACCTCATTAGACAAGTACAATTTTATTTTAAAAAGTATCTCATATTATATTGTTATTTGGTCAAATTAGCTCCTTTCTTACATTAATAGCAATAAATCGCTATTTACAGTAGATACAATAATGAATTATACCATTATAAAATCTACTTAAAACCGACATTATATAAAAAATTTTGGTCACTCATGTATACATACATTTTTTTTATACCCAAGAGGTTTAAACTTTGTTTAAAAATAAAATTTTGCTAATTTTTCTAAAGAAACGGTTTTGATTGTTTATTTTTTTTGAAAAGTGCAATAGCTATTGACTATCTATCTATTAGTATAGTTCAAGTATAATAATAAAACAACAAAAAACTGATGGATTTCCTTCATTTCTGGTCGTAGTGTCCAAGAAAGTAAAATAAACCAAAAAATTAAGACTTTTAAAAAAAAAATACGTACCTCAGGTACTACTTATGTTATATTTTTTTTCGTATTTTTCTCTGAACGGCCATTCGTTCTGCTATAAGACATTTCAAGGTTATCCATTAATTACTGGACACCCTGTATATTATTCCACAGGTATAGCGGAGACATACCTGATGAAAGCAGTAGGCCAGTGCACCGGGCGTTCGTTGTCGCAAGTGCGTGCGGCGGCGCGGCGCGCGGGGGACCTGGGCGCGGCGGCGCAGGCGGCCAGAGAGACGCAGCGCACCATGTTCGCCGCGCCGCACCTGCGCCTGCGCGCCGTGTGGCACACGCTCAAGGACATCGCGCACATGACCGGTACGGAACACCTACCACCTACCATCAGCATTACCATCAACTCACGAGATAATTCGCGAGTGTTGGGTACAAATATATATTAGGGCCCTTACGATAAGTAGCAACGAGTTGAAAAATATACTGTTTGGCGATTAGGTTATCACATTAAATGATACCACATATACTACATGTCATTCTTTAACCATACGCAAAAAAAGAAATGAAATACCTTCAATATTAAGGGACATTTTGAAGTGATAACTTTCGTAACGTTTCGTTCCGTAACGTGAGCGGTCTATCGATCAACGAAAGGTTCGAGAATCTTCCGTGAGACGTCACGCGGGCCAGTTACCAGCCAGCGTTAGCCGACCTCCCATGGAACTTCGATAATTTCGAAGTCCCAGGTGGCGTCACACAGTGACCAGCCGGCTTGGACCGGATTTTGACCAGACTTTGACAGGACTTTGATCGGACTTTGACAAGGCTTTAACCGAACTTTGACAAGACTGACCGGACTCACCCTACCTTGACCGGACTTTGACAAGAATTTGACCGGACTTTGACCGGACTTTGACCGAACTTAGACCGGACTTTGACGCATACGGCAGCAGTAGGCAGGCTCCTCCTCTCTCACTTTGACCCATATCAGTTTAAGATATCACTTCTGTCGAGCGTCCCGAGACCGTCACTTTTTTTTTGTATTTTTGGTATAAATGTTTATTTTATTTTTCGACCAAACGTATATCAACTAGTTTTAACCGCTGTATCATTTAATGTGATAACCAAATCTCCACTCGGTATACATAGCATGGTGTACCTATACATATAATATATCTATGGTGATATTCTAATACCAATCACAATAATATTATTTTCAACAAACAATATGATTAAGACATAAGCATGTAATAAAATGTAATATTTTTTAAGTTGTTGTAGTGTGGTATGCCATAATGTTTTACAACTTTTTTATTGGTTAAACATAGAAAATAAACAACAATGAATATAAAATAATCAGTTCATATACATTTTTATTTACACATTCATCTATAATTTATATTAAAATACCATTGTGATGGCTCTTCTACTATATGGAGTTTCCAAACTTTGTTGCGGATTATAAAGGTCCACCAATACTATTGTGTATTATTACACTTGTCTACAGGTCAAGCATCAGTCAACAAAAAAATTAATAAAATACAGTCTTTATTTGTCGCCTGCAGGCATTCTGAAGCTAAATATTTAATAAGGTAACATTATTTTTATTTAACACCTTATGACATGAAATGCTAAATCAAATGTGTAAAGAAATACTTTATAGCTTTCGCATATTCAATAATCCATCATTATTGGTAGAGACAATGCGGAAGAATATTTTAGAAGTTGAAATGGAAGACAATTAAAACCTTAAGGTTATACGAGGAACCCAGCTATATTTTGGTCCACCGCATCACCTCTCTACCATGTACCATGTCTGCGGGTAGTACGCAAACACGGAGACTCCGACTTCAGGCTGTTTAGGGTTGGGATTAACTTCTGGGTGACGTGTGGCAGACTGGGGCAAGTAGCGGTAACTCGCCCGTAGGTGTAACGAACAAACGGAGTCAGCGTTCCCAGTCCTCTAGGTCTGAAGATGATGAGGGTCACCTACTCCTCGTGCGGTGTTTCTAGAACCAGAGTTCCGTGGCCTCAAGATGTCAGCTAGGCGGTTCACATTCGAGGCCAGTGACCCATATAGGCATATGAGCCGAGTATCACAGGCCACAGATGGTTAGAGTAGATTAGTCATACAACCATCCATTGGGATGTGTTTGATGGAGATCACTCGTCAGTCGATGACTGGTCTGTTTGGTGATTTTGTGCGAAACAAAACATAAGTTAGTTTATGTATGTGGTGTGACAGGTCATTGGAAGGCAAGTTGCGTGTGGGCCTGGCGGAACAGTCTGCACTGCACGCGCTGGCGCTGGCCGCCGCCACCACGGGCCACGTGCTCGACGCGTCCAGGGACATGACTCCTGAACAGTTCAAGGTACCGTACCGTACCGTGTACACATGTTACACTACAAGCTGCGTGTGGAACAGTCTGCGCTGCACGCGCTGGCGCTGGCCGCCGCCACCACGGGCCACGTGCTCGACGCGTCCAGGGACATGACTCCTGAACAGTTCAAGGTACCGTACCGTACCGTGTACACATGTTACACTACAAGCTGCGTGTGGAACAGTCTGCGCTGCACGCGCTGGCGCTGGCCGCCGCCACCACGGGCCACGTGCTCGACGCGTCCAGGGACATGACTCCTGAACAGTTCAAGGTACCGTACCGTACCGTGTACACATGTTACACTACAAGCTGCGTGTGGAACAGTCTGCGCTGCACGCGCTGGCGCTGGCCGCCGCCACCACGGGCCACGTGCTCGACGCGTCCAGGGACATGACTCCTGAACAGTTCAAGGTACCGTACCGTACCGTGTACACATGTTACACTACAAGCTGCGTGTGGAACAGTCTGCGCTGCACGCGCTGGCGCTGGCCGCCGCCACCACGGGCCACGTGCTCGACGCGTCCAGGGACATGACTCCTGAACAGTTCAAGGTACCGTACCGTACCGTGTACACATGTTACACTACAAGCTGCGTGTGGAACAGTCTGCGCTGCACGCGCTGGCGCTGGCCGCCGCCACCACGGGCCACGTGCTCGACGCGTCCAGGGACATGACTCCTGAACAGTTCAAGGTACCGTACCGTACCGTGTACACATGTTACACTACAAGCTGCGTGTGGAACAGTCTGCGCTGCACGCGCTGGCGCTGGCCGCCGCCACCACGGGCCACGTGCTCGACGCGTCCAGGGACATGACTCCTGAACAGTTCAAGGTACCGTACCGTACCGTGTACACATGTTACACTACAAGCTGCGTGTGGAACAGTCTGCGCTGCACGCGCTGGCGCTGGCCGCCGCCACCACGGGCCACGTGCTCGACGCGTCCAGGGACATGACTCCTGAACAGTTCAAGGTACCGTACCGTACCGTGTACACATGTTACACTACAAGCTGCGTGTGGAACAGTCTGCGCTGCACGCGCTGGCGCTGGCCGCCGCCACCACGGGCCACGTGCTCGACGCGTCCAGGGACATGACTCCTGAACAGTTCAAGGTACCGTACCGTACCGTGTACACATGTTACACTACAAGCTGCGTGTGGAACAGTCTGCGCTGCACGCGCTGGCGCTGGCCGCCGCCACCACGGGCCACGTGCTCGACGCGTCCAGGGACATGACTCCTGAACAGTTCAAGGTACCGTACCGTACCGTGTACACATGTTACACTACAAGCTGCGTGTGGAACAGTCTGCGCTGCACGCGCTGGCGCTGGCCGCCGCCACCACGGGCCACGTGCTCGACGCGTCCAGGGACATGACTCCTGAACAGTTCAAGGTACCGTACCGTACCGTGTACACATGTTACACTACAAGCTGCGTGTGGAACAGTCTGCGCTGCACGCGCTGGCGCTGGCCGCCGCCACCACGGGCCACGTGCTCGACGCGTCCAGGGACATGACTCCTGAACAGTTCAAGGTACCGTACCGTACCGTGTACACATGTTACACTACAAGCTGCGTGTGGAACAGTCTGCGCTGCACGCGCTGGCGCTGGCCGCCGCCACCACGGGCCACGTGCTCGACGCGTCCAGGGACATGACTCCTGAACAGTTCAAGGTACCGTACCGTACCGTGTACACATGTTACACTACAAGCTGCGTGTGGAACAGTCTGCGCTGCACGCGCTGGCGCTGGCCGCCGCCACCACGGGCCACGTGCTCGACGCGTCCAGGGACATGACTCCTGAACAGTTCAAGGTACCGTACCGTACCGTGTACACATGTTACACTACAAGCTGCGTGTGGAACAGTCTGCGCTGCACGCGCTGGCGCTGGCCGCCGCCACCACGGGCCACGTGCTCGACGCGTCCAGGGACATGACTCCTGAACAGTTCAAGGTACCGTACCGTACCGTGTACACATGTTACACTACAAGCTGCGTGTGGAACAGTCTGCGCTGCACGCGCTGGCGCTCGATTTGCTTCTTCTTCCTAGAGTTTCCATTATTATTTAATTTAGTTTCTTCGCCGTCACTTTGTTTGCACTGATTCGAAACATCGGTTTGGCAGGCGCACGTAGACGCGCACGTACTAGCGGTGAAGACGGCGTACTGCGAGTGTCCGGACTACGGGCGAGTAGTGCCGGCCCTGGTGGAGGGCGGGCTGGCCTGTCTCGCGGAGAGGTGTGTCCTCACTCCCGGTGTCCCACTCAAACCGATGCTGGCACATCCCACGCGCGGCGTGCACGAGATATTCACCAGGTGAGTGTACTGACTACTGACGATGTCGATTAATTTTGCACGCCACCTGGCAGAATGTACCGGAACTACATGTTATGTTAACACCTTATTATACCTTATTACCTACATTCTAAGCAAATAAACTATTCTGATTCTGATTCTGCTGCTGCTGTTGAGGGTGGACTCATCCCAACGGTGAAGTGTACGCTCATTCCCAACCGGCTGGAGCGGCTGCCGTGTTGTTTTATTTTAAAGCCGATTGAATTTTTTATCGACTAGCTTTTGCTCGCGGCTCCGCCCGCGTGATCTGCTTTTTCCGGGATAAAAAGTAGCCTATGTCTTATTCTGATGTATAAGCTATACTATTGTAAAGTTTCATTAAAATCCATTCAGAAGTTTTTACGTGAAAGAGTAACAAATATACATCCATCCATCCATACTTACAAACTTTCGCGTTTATAATATTAGTAGGATCTATGAGGTGCCCTGTAATACAAGTGATAGATCGTATTTATCGATGCACACATGGTGCTGTGTTGGAAAATAATACAGTTTTATATCACGGTTATTTTTAGTAATATTATGTTTGTAGCATTACCAATTGTCTTAGTTTTCGGAACGTTTCCCATACGCCATTTATTGGTGCACGATATGTAATTTGAGAAATTCAGTCAGTTTATCCCTTTACAAGAAATTATATTTTTCTTGAAAACACCAGGAGGGCAAGTAATTTTTGAAGTTATACTTCTTTAGGCGCGTTATGAAAAAATGATGAGAGTGAAATTTTAAGATGCGCGCGCACCTGTGACACAAAAAATTAACAGAAAAAATTAACAGTATGAAGTTAGGCGCGTGAGAGCAGTATGAAGTTTTTTTTTTTTTTTTTTTTTTTTTTTAATGGCATCTGTTATACATTATGCCAGCAGTATGAAGTTAGGCGCGTTATGAAAAAATGATGAGTGAAATAAAAAAATAAATAAATAAATATAAATAAATAAATATAAATATATATATATATATATAATTATATATAGATGCGGTTTTTATTTTATAATTTGGAACATGGTGCCGTAAAAAAAGTACCAGGTTCGCATAAACGCGAAGAGAGTAGAATGTCCATTTTTCATGGCGAGTAGCCGTAATTAATAAACAAATGACGATTTGGACAAAGAAAAACTCTTTAGGTTTTTTTCTTATTCGGAACAAGTACCAGGCTCGCATAAACGTGAAGAGAGTAGAATGTACTTCTATCATGTGGAGTGGATATGTTGATATAAATTAAAATACTTTTATTTAATATAATTAACACTAAATATTATTAAATTATTAATGTTAAATACTTATTATTGGTTATTTAATGATTCCAAAGAAGTATAACTTCTCACGCGCGTACATAAGTACACGCACCCATTTTTTTCTCTTGATACTACTATGAAGCCAGTTCTATTCATAAATACTTGTAGGTTAAGTTGACACTGTTTAAACTAACGCGTGAGCCAAGCTAGTGTCAGAATCTAATGAGTACAGGAAAATCTATTAGTGTTACAAAATGAGCTATTTCACCTTTATCGGTAGTTTCGTGAGAAATCATAATCCTTACTACATCACTGGTAGTGCCACGTAATTGTATCTCAATATGTTTACAGATTCGAGAACTGTGAGTTCACATGCGAGTGGAAGTATGATGGTGAACGAGCTCAGATCCACGTGCCGAGTGCAGGAGACGCGGACTCCGTCGCACCAGACCTCGACAAAGCAGCTGTCTTCAGTCGCAACCAGGAGAATAACACCACGTGCGTATACCGTCACTCATCATCATCATCATCATCAGCCACAGGACGTCCACTGCTGAACATAGGCCTCCCCCAAAGATTTCCAGAGCGATCTGTTGGAAGTGATCTGCATCCAGCGACTTCCTGCGACCTTTATCGTGACTCACATCAAATAAACACTTGCCATAGCTCAGTGTGCATGTTCGCAAGCTAGGAAATAGTGCACCAAATGCAATGTTTTGTTAATCATGATAACTTGAAGGGATTAAGAAGAAATCATATAAGTTTTTTTGTAGGTTTGCATCTTATTCTTCTTATGATTCTTGATATCCTATGACCCATTCGCAGTGAGGTCAGTGCAACATGCTATTTATTAACACATGTTACACATGTTTGCCTGACGTCAACCCTTCTGGGGAACACTTAATCGAGTCTGTAAATTTGTTAAAAAAATAATTTAATATTACTTTAAAATACCCAACAACGTTTTCAATTGAAACATCTCTGTTGCACCTATATTATAGAGTTAATTATAAATAAATAACAATATGTGTACAGTAAATACCCGGACATTATCCGTCGGCTGCCGTCGCTGCTGAAGGCGAGCGTGCACAGCTGCGTGCTCGACTGTGAAGCCGTCGCCTACGACGTCGCCAACAAACAGATACTGCCCTTCCAGGTACATTTTTTTTTTATCCGAGCACGACAAAGTGCACGATATGATCAAAATAATGTACTACAGTATTGTACACCTTAAAAAGGTCTACAAAGAAGTCCGCGGTGGTATATGTCTATCTTTTAAGGATAACCCACACTAAACATGTTTTATCCTAAAGGATCCTAAAGGATAAAAAATGTTTATTTCTCGTAAAAAGTAAACTTTTTACGAGAAATAATGGCTTATTTACGAAGCGATTAAAAGCAATACAGAATTAATCCTTATTCAAATAAGTACCTTAAATACATTGTGCATTTAATATAAATTAATATGCATGTAATTTAAATAAATATTTTCGAATATATTACACATTTTAAATGCAGGGATATAGCGATTGCGATGGCCGGTCGGGGGTAACAGTGGCCCTTAGCGACAGCAACGCGTGGCCGGGTCTGCTAGTTATGGTATAAACGGGATATTAATCGATATTAACAAATATTTCTCTCCCGCGCGTGACATAGATATACGACATGTACGACACATACATGACATGAGTCATGTAATACATATTCGCAGATACTATCGACGCGCAAGCGCAAAGACGCAGCGGAAGCGGACATCAAAGTGCAAGTGTGCGTGTTCGTGTTCGACTTGTTGTTCCTGAACGGACGCGCGCTCGTGCGGGAACCCTTGCACACGCGCCGGGAACTGCTCAGGACTCATTTCAATGAGGTTGAAGGTAAATAATATAGGCCAATAGCCCCCATCTTCTGAGCCCCCCCAATTGGAGACGGGCCGCTAGGCGGCACCGCGCAGGGTCGGTTCCGGCAGCAATCCTTGGCTTTCCCAAGGAGACCCCGGGACCGCTCCACATGCGCCGAAGAAGGCCACCACGGGGTTTTGGTTGGTAGTTACCGGCATAGGGTGTAAATAGTGTTAGGGACTCGGCTCAGCGGTCACCCGGATGTTTTCCATCTCTCCCGGGCGATTCGCTGGGTCGTAAGGCCGGTAGAACCCAACATAACCGTTCCACCTTCCCCCGGTGGGGCGGTAGCAATAAACGGCTTTCCCAGCGAGAGAAAAAAAAAAAAAAAAAAAAAAAAAGGCCAATAGCCCCATACTCACAAACACTAGTGAGCGCATTGCTAAGTGTAGATTTCTTTATACGTACGTTTAGAGAATTTGACACTATGCGTTCGCGCTCACTATGAGGCGTCATAGTTACATATGAATATGAAGGTAAGTCTGTAAGGTGTGCTGTAATCCGTCACGCCTACATTCTAACATTTCAAGTGCGGTGCGAGCTCTCTTTCATTCTTGTTTCACAGTCTACAGTCATCACTACACATTTTAAATTAACAAAACAGCTTCGAATCCCGTACCACGTCAGACGGACACGCCTCTGTAGAGCATTGATGTGCTGTGTAATCCTGTTCATACATGGTCGATTGTATGTAGTATTCATAAAACGATGCACTGTAGAAACCCAGTGGTGTTTCAAATCTGGACATTGGATCTTGAATCAAGTGTCTCCTATATGTTTAACAGGTGAATGGCAGTTCGCAACGTCCAAAGACTGTACGGGCATGGAGGAGGTGCAGCAGTTCCTGGAGGAGGCGGTGCGAGGCTCCTGCGAGGGTCTCATGGTGAAGTCTCTGCGTGGAGACACCGCGCATTACGACATCGCGCGTCGCTCTAGAAACTGGCTCAAGGTACGACCAAGGACTAATGTGTCTGTACACTGAGGTACGGGCGTGGAAAAGATATAACAATTTCTGAATGAAGCTGTACTATGAAAAAATGGTCAGTAGAAACCGCTGCAGTAAGATCTACAGAGTGGCGATTTGGTTATCACATTAAATGGTACAACGGTTAAAACTGGTTGATCTAAGTCTGTTCAAAGAATAAAATAAACATTTATACCATAAATAAAAAAATGCAACTTTCAAACAAAATAAATAGCCTAAAAATTACCACAAAATAAAACAACCTATTAAATATTACTTCGCTGACCTGTAAAAGCGGCAACATCGAGCGATAGGTACTTTGTGTATATGTAAAAAGTTAAAGCGTCCAATATCATAAGTCCGCAAAACACTCAGTTTATGTACAATAATTAAAACAAAAAAAAAAATAACCCCAGTTTGCTTAATTAAATTTCAAGCGGCGCATGCGCATTATACCTTACATTGTTAGCAGTAATTACATTTTTCGCGTGAACTAGGTAGCCTAATTAATGTAGCTATGTTACGAATGAACTATATTTTCTCATTTTGCACTTAGTAAATAAATAAATAAAATTAGGCCCGGTGAAACATGGGTGCAGCTCTAGTTGAACCTTTGCTTACTCTTTCGGGGATAAAGGCGTGAGCTTAAGTTTTATGTATAGTTAAATTTTTCATAATATTTCAGTGATTCAGAGTAGCAACGTTTAATTTTTTTTCTCCGCTCGCCGCTCGTGGGTCATTAACCTAGCAGTATTTGTCAGGTGATAACCTTTCACATTTACATGATGTTCTCAAATATTAAATCAGTGAAAAATTTCCCTTGACTAAAATATCGCAGGTATTTTCATCAAGAATGACATGTAGTATACGTGGTATCAATTGATGTGATAACCTACTAGACACACAGTATAATTAAGATAATTCAGGCCATGTTCTACCTGCGTGCTAAATTTCGAAATTCGTCCAGCCGTTAAGGCGGGATTGATGAACAAACATTCAGTCACAAATATTGAAATTTACACATTTATAATATTGGAGTATAATCGGGTTTTACAGCACCCGTAATTTTTCTGGTAACAGAGGTGTACATGGACGAAGGAGATCACCTACCGTAAGGTGACCCACTTGGTCGATTGTATGCGTCGGGTATAAAAAGTGTTTTGTTCCAGTTAAAGAAGGACTACTTGGAAGGTGTAGGCGATACCATCGACGCTGTAGTACTGGGCGCGTACCACGGCAAAGGCAAGCGCGCCGGACTCTACGGCGGGTTTCTACTTGCATGCTATGAACCTGACGGTGATGAGTACCAGACACTCTGCAAGATAGGCACAGGCTTCAGTGATCAACAACTAGCCGAGCTCGCGGAGAAGTTGCAGCCGCATCTTATTGACTCGCCGCGATCCTATTACAGGTAATATCAATGGGGTCGGGTCGGTAATGAAAACAAACCTTTGAAATATCGGTTTTTAATTTAAGCATCTTCGTTGTTTACCTGACTATATTGATGTCCTGATTTAACCGGCATTTATGTTTTATTACCTGATCATATTTTTGTGTTTTATTTAACCATATTTATGTTTTTGAAGTGATAACTTCTTATGGGAGGGTGAATCGAAACGTTCCGTAACGCGAGCGGTCCATGGACCAGCCAGCGTTAGCTGACCTCCCTGGAACATCGATTATTTCGAAGTCCCAGGTGGCGTCACAGTGACCAGTCAGCTTGGACCGGACTTTGACCGGACTTTGACCGGACTTTAACCGGACTCCGACCGAACTTTGACAGGACTTTGATAGGGCTTTGACCGGGCTTTGACCGGACTTTGACCGGATTTTGACCGGACTTTGACGGGACTTTGATAGGGCTTTGACCGGATTTTGACAAACTTTGACAGGACTTTGACTGGTATTTGACCGGACTTTGACCGGACTTTAACCGGACTTTGACCGGATTTTGTCAGGACTTTGACCGGACTTTGACCGAACTTTGACAGGACTTTGATAGGGCTTTCACCGGACTTTGACCGGACTTTGACCGGACTTTAACCGGACTCCGACCGAACTTTGACAGGACTTTGATAGGGCTTTGACCGGGCTTTGACCGGACTTTGACCGGATTTTGACCGGACTTTGACGGGACTTTGATAGGGCTTTGACCGGATTTTGACAAACTTTGACAGGACTTTGACTGGTATTTGACCGGACTTTGACCGGCATTTGACCGGACTTTGACCGGTATTTGACCGGACTTTGACAGGACTTTGACCGGACTTTGACAGAAGTTTTGACATGACTTTGACCGGACTTCGTAACGTAACGCGTTACGGCGCCACTCTAGCTTCCCTTTCTCTCACGCATAAGGCAGCAGTAGGCAGGCTCCTCCGCTCTCACTTTAACCCCCATTAGTTTAAGTTATCACTTCTGACGAGCGTCCCGAGACGCACACTTTTTTTTTTTAATTAATGCACATCGATTTGTTCACAATAATTGTAGACGATGTTGTGTTGTGTCAGGTTCGATCGGTCTCATGCGGCGGACGTATGGTTGGAGCCACGTGTGGTACTGGAGGTGCGGTGCGCGGACTTGTCGCTGTCGCCGGCGCACCAAGCCGCTAGAGGACTCGTCGACGCACACAAGGGGGTGTCGCTGCGGTTCCCGAGGTACCGACACTCACACTCACACTCACACTCATACTGGAGGTGCGGTGCGCGGACGTGTCGCTGTCGCCGGCGCACCAAGCCGCTAGAGGACTCGTCGACGCACACAAGGGGGTGTCGCTGCGGTTCCCGAGGTACCGACACTCACACTCACACTCACACTCATACTGGAGGTGCGGTGCGCGGACGTGTCGCTGTCGCCGGCGCACCAAGCGCAACCGCCGTGAAGAAGTGACACGCCAGGCTGGAAAGCCCGAGTGCTGGATTGAGGACCGTCGCGACAGTGCGTCCTGTCCTCGGGTACGTGCGACCCCCGGGATGGACGGCAGCACGGGTGGTCGGTCTCGTTGCTGCCGTTGACGCCGAGGGCGTCCTTCGGTGTGCGGGGGCTTCTGAGCCCCCCCAATTGGATACGGGCCGCTAGGCGGCACCGTGCAGGGGCGGTTCCTGCAGCAATCCTTGGCTTTTCCAAGGAGACCCCGGGACCGCTCCACTTGCGCCGAAGAAGGCCACCGCGGTGTTTTGGTTGGTAGTTACCGGCATAGGGTGTAAATACTGTTAGGGACTCGGCCTAGCGGTCGCCCCGATCTTTTCCATTTCTCCCGGGCGGCTCAGTTCGCTGGATCGTAAGGCCGGTAGACCGCAACATAACCGTTCCACCTCCCCCCGGTGGGACGGTAGCCATAAACAGCTTTCCCCGCGCCAAAAAAAATTGTGCGTCTCGGGACGCTCGACAGAAGTGATAACTTAAACTAATGTCTGTTAAAGTGAGAGAGGAGGAGCCTACCTACTGCTGCCGTATGCGTGAGAGAAAGGGAAGCCAGAGTGGCGTCGTAACGCGTTGTAAGAAGTTATCACTTCATTGGATTGCTTTTAGCTGCACTCCAGTCCGGTCAAAGTCCTGTCAAAGTCCGGTCAAAAGTCCGGTCAAAGTCTAATCAAAGTCCGGTCAAGGTCCTGTCAAAGTCCTATCAAAGTCCGCTCAAAGTCCGGTCAAAGCCAACTGGTCACTGTGTGACGCCACCTGGGACTTCGGAAATTCTGGAAGTTCCAGGGAGTTCGGCTAACGCTGGCTGGTCAACTGGCCCGCGTCACGTCTCACGGAAGATTCTCGAACCTTCCGTTGATCGATGGACCGCTCGCATTACGGAACGAATCGGTTCACCCTCCCATAGGAATTTATCACTTCAAAAATGCTCCATCAATGACTACATCTATGAATACAGATTGGTCCGCATCCGCGACGACAAGAGCGGCGAGCAAGCAACAACGGCACAACAGATCGCTGACATGTATCTGTCACAGGACCAAGTCAAAAACCAACCCAAAACAGCCGCCGACATCGACGACTTCTACTGAACACCAGTGTTCAGAAATTCGTGTAATTTAATCCATCCGAGCTGAAATTCATCATCATCATCATCATCATCAGCAACAAGACGTCCACTGCTGAACATAGGCCTCTCCCAAAGATTTCCAGACCGACCTGTTGGAAGCGGCCTGCATCCAGCGACAACCTGCGACCTTTATCAGGTCGTCTGAAAAAAAAATTAAGAAATTATTAAATTAAATTAATTAATTAATTATTAAATTATTCGAGCTGAAATTAGTTATTATAAATAGACCACGTAATTACCCCGATTTGTATAGAAACCAAACGGAACAATTTTTGCAGTACTGACGTCACTGAAGTCCGCAAACATTTCACCCGAGGACTGAAACAACTCGAGCAATTAAGATCGCGTTAAACATGCTGTGACATGCATGATCGTCCATTTATTACGTGACGCTCGGACAAACGGAAAAGTCACGAAATATCACTAGTGGGAAGGGGGTGTAGTAGATATCACGTGTATTTATTTTTTGTGGGGATGTTTAAAAGTTGTACGTACAAACAAAACTAGGATAACAACTAAAACAACCCCTGCTACAAATAGTTCCTAAGATAATTAAGCAGCTAGTTTGGTACAGCTTCGATTACCCTACAGTACAAATTACAAGTTTGTGCACAACTTACCCAGTTAGGGACTTCTATATTATGTAGTATGACTACTAGTGGATCACAGAAACAAAATTACTGAACAACCGAATCGTAGTAACAGCAGTATTTAGATAGTTCGCAGAGCATTAGCGATCAGCGAAAAACAGACGTCCATGATGATTTCTTACGTTTACGCGAATGTTACTCATTGAAATAAAACTAATTTAAACGGATTTTATCGCGGTTTTTTTTTCGTTTAAATTAGTTTTATTTCAATGACATACGTCCACTCGTGAAGAAGTTATACCGGTGCCTACTCAGCTGTGAATAACAGACGACCCCTCACCATGAGCGTATCCGTGGCCCGTGGTCCCGTTATGGACCTATGTCACTCACTGCGTTTTATCTACTAACAACTACGGTTGCGTAATTGTTGTATGTGTGTGTTGAAGTATATTTAATTTTAATTATTTGAATTTTAAGTGGTTTAGTTTCATATCTAATTCGTTTGTAATTTAACATTCGAAGTAAGTTATCTAAGTTTAAGTTATGTTAAGATCTATGTTAATGTCACAGTAGCTGTTAAACAACAGCCGTTGAGTACCGTTTCAGTTCTCGGGCGTATATCGTGTAAGTGAAGTGTGACATACAGCATCTTAGCTCTATAATTGGACCTAGTTACGCAAACAGGAACCACCCCACAGCAAGTTCAAATGGAGATACTGATTTTGTTTTGCTTAATTAATTAATTAGCGACGTAAAACAGCGATTGGCTGCGAAGTATCGTATTTTTATGACTTATGTATGCATGTAAATGTTGTTCGTCAGCTAGAACGAACAAGAGAGATGTAGATTTATAGATTGTTTATTTTTTGTGGCATTAGAGATTTAAGTTTGTTGCAAAAGGCTCTTAGTTTCTGTTCAACATGACAGTTGCAATATCGAAAAAAAATACACCAATTTAGAACCTCCTCATTCTTTGAAGTCGGTTTCTTAACCGGTCGGTCGGTTTAAATAACTTAAAAATACATGTTACATACAAATATATAATTAGTATTACTCGTTTATAATTACGGTCGTATTTAATGCATTATCACAAAACTCGTTAATTTAAATGGAATATAAAAAAACGTTTAAATCAAAACGCCAAATACGCCATTTCAAGGTTGTGCTGGTCGACTCGTTTTATATTGCGATGATAAAAACTCGTGGATGTACATTTAAGTGTGGGTTGCTCCAACCGTCGGTTAATGTTACAAGTTGTAGAAACTTGGTAGCAGGTGCCTCGTATGCGAGACTTTCTGGTTTTGTACCACCGCCCCGTCTATTTCTGCAGCCACTTCTTCATAAGATCTATTGTTTTTCGGTTTGAAGGACGTTAAAGCCAGTGTAATTACTTACCATTATGACAACATCTTTTGTCTCGGGGGCCGAGCGCTGATCAGTGTTATGCAGTGCTTGGTAATATAAAATTCTGTGTGGTGTTGCTTCTGTTTATAGGCAGGCGTGGCGCTTACCATCAGGCGTATGATTTTCCCATTTCGTCATTAAGGCTAATGATTCACGTTTTTTTTAATTTATCATTTGTTTTCCTTACTATCAAAATGTTAAAATCTGTAGATGACATCATCCATTGTTATTGTAATAAGTAATAACGTTAACCTTCCGTCGGTACAACCCACACTATAATTATTGTTATTGTGTATTATAAATCTTGGGAAAATATGAAATAAAAATTACATCTCAATTCATTTGTTTTATTTTATAAAATAGTTCCTACATCGGTCTATTAATTTTATTATAAAACATTTTTGAAATTTTACAGACAGCTACAATTTGGTAGATACAAAGGTGTATATAATATATATCTAAATATACACTACGGCTGACCTTATAACGCCGGAATATCTGTCTGAACACAGAAAGCTCGGAATCACATACAATATTTCATACATTCCGATTATTCAATGCGCTATGAGACTTCGAATAACTTCATTTGATAGTCTATTAGCACTCATAAGTTGCTTTATGCTTTGTTACTTAGTAAATAATTGTTTATGTTCGGTTACTGATGTGCTTGCAACAATGTTTTTAAAAAATAATCAAATTGGTATGTTTGAATTGAGCGGTAAGAATATTACACGGCACAAATTTCAAGCCTGTCTCTAAATAAGGCTGCCGGCTTTGACCTGATCACACCCAAAGTACTAAAAGAACTACCAAGGAAGTGCATTGTCTTTCTCACAAACTTGTTCAATGCCATCCTACGAACAGCTCATTTTCCTACACTGTGGAAATTCTCGCAAGTTATAATGATCCACAAATCAGGAAAGCCCATCAATGAAGTGACTTCATACCGACCGATAAGCCTCACCCCACTGTTGTCAAAATTGTGGGAAAAGATTCTCCTAACTAGGCCTAAAACACATCTTGATAATGATCAAATCATACCCCATCATCAATTTGGGTTTCGTAAAAACCATTCCACAGTGGAGCAAGTACATAGAGTCTACAATACTATAAGACAATCTCTTGAAAAGAAGGAATACTGCTCGTCAGCTTTCTTGGATGTCCAACAGGCATTTGATCGGGTATGGCATAAGGGTCTGTTGTGCAAAGTAAAAAAGACACTACCGCACTCGTTCTATCCTCTTATAGCTTCGTATCTTAGTGATAGAATGTTCCAGGTTAAGCTACGTGACGCAAGATCTAGTCTTCACGCGTGCCATGCTGGGGTACCCCAGGGCTCTGTCCTCGGCCCAGTGCTGTACAACATATTTACTCATGACTTGCCTCAAGCTGTCAATACAACAGTCGCAACTTTTGCTGATGATGCTGCGTTCCTTACATCTAGCAGCGACCCAAATGAGGCCAGCACCATACTGCAAAACCAATTAAACCTAACCAACGAGTGGTTGAAGAAATGGCGTGTTAGAGCAAGTGCTTCCAAGTCCTGCCACATTACCTTCACACTTAGACATGGACGGTGTCCTGCAGTCACTCTTGGCCAAGACCCCCTGCCCCAATCCATTTGTGTTAAATACTTAGGATTCTACTTGGATCAACGCATGACATGGAAAGACCACATCAAGCACAAACGGGACGAGGTTAACTATCGATTCAGAAACCTACTGTGGCTCCTCGGAAGACAATCTACTCTGTCTCTGAGCAATAAACTTAGAGTGTACAGCTCAATCATAAAACCCATTTGGACATATGGGATCCAACTGTGGTCCTCAACTAGCAAGTCCAATATTCTTTGCCTCCAAAGAACGCAAAACATCATCTTAAGGACTATATGTGCTGCACCTTGGTTTACGCGAAACTCAGAGATACATGAGTACCTGAATATACCAACCATCGCTGACGAAGCTAAACGCTACATAGGAAAATATACAGACAGATTAGTTAACCACCCGAATCCACTAACAAAAGTGCTTCTACAACCGCTTCCAATAAAGCGATTGAAAAGAGCCAATGTGCTATATAAATAAGGTGTGTTGGGGCAGTGGCCTTAACTTGCCAAAAAGTCACAATTCATTCAACGCATCTGATTATAGTCTTGCGACTGATTGCAGATTAATTAAGGAACAAAAAAAAAAAAAAAAAAAAAAAAAAAAAAAAACAATATATGATTATTTATTATTATTGATTCAGACAGATAATCCGTCTGTATGAGGCAAAGCTTAACGATAAAGGAAGTTTGTATGGAAGTGTCTTAGGACATCGTAAGTAAATATATTGTGGGCATCCAAGTCTTTGTAAAATAATAAAAATATAAAAAATCACAAAGTATAAAATTGTACTATAATAATTTGAAATAATCTCATTTGATATGTTCCAAGTTGTGACCTCGGCTACAAAAAAAAGACGTGACCTTCGAAATACATCAAAAGTCACAAAAATTAAAAGCTGTCGAGTTAAAGGTTAACGCCGATTATGTAAGGTTATATCGGTAGCGTCATTGGTTTTTATCGCTTCATCCGAATGCAGGGAGCGAAGGCCCCTTTGGGCGATACAAGGAAAACCATACGTTAACTACCTAAAAAAGTTTCACTTCAATAGCTTGAAATAAATTATTATTTATTTAGGGTGTTCCCCAGTCACACACGTAGTTTTACTTCCAACTGAGATTACCTATCGTGCATCGTGGGTAACTTCGAAAGCCTTTAAGATCTTACAACACCAAGTCCCGAGGCAAATATTTGTGGATCACACAAACATTTATCTTAGTACGGGATTGAAACCGCGGCCTTTTTTTACAGTTTCTCATCTGCGCGGCGCCACGGAAGCGGTCAATATAACTTAGCATGCATTATTGAAATAAACTTTATTAATGAAATATAATGTCATTTCTTACTTCACAATAGTGCCTTTTTCAGATCTTAGATATTATGAAAAATTGTACTTAAATTAAAGCTGCCTTAATAACATAATTTGCACAACCGACATCAGCTGCGAACAAATCGCGTTACAAACTAAACTGGCCTAACACAAAACAATATCCTACTTAATAAAGAGTACAGACGCCTATCTCAAAAACATATTTCAGTTACGTCGCCTATCTAAATTCTTTACACTTGGCAAGGGCCAAAAAATTTCGATTAAATATTTTTGATGAGTGACATCTCTATCATACTGATTTATAATAATATCGATTATCCAAAAATTTATACAAATGCTTCACTAATAGGGTCCCTAAATAATGTAGATATGGCACATAGTACCCGACCACATGCGGAGAAATTTCATACTAGTCTAATAAATAAAAATAATATATCTAATGCTAAATTATATTATCAATAAGTAAACACGGCAAGAACATTAATATGTACACGAGATTCACGTGACGTCATTAACTTAATTATTGCGTCGATGTCAGCCTGACTGGATAAAGGCAGACTTCGGAAGGTCACATTAAACGTCCGACGCGAACATTTCATACAAAATACATACAGGCGGACTTAATACCAAAGAGATTCTTTACCATCGAGTGGTGCAGAGAATAAACAAGGCATATGTATAAAAGTACCAAGAGAAGGTAAATTATTAAATATATAAACTTATCGCATCAATAATATAATTTAAATGTATAAATTATACAAAGTACATCGATAAAATAAATGTGTACTGTACACTAAATCAGATGAAGACTTTTTACTAGTGCATAACTGACGCATGGCGTTAATGGCGCCTTAAGTACAGTCAGCACCAGCGCTAGACTTACATAAGAATAATGAGAGATAAAAATATGGCGTCTCTCATACATGGTTTGGTATATATGAGGACTGAATTCAAGGAATGGACATGCGGAGGCGCCTCTACCCCGGATCAGCCTCTAGAGCAATACCTATGTTAGGGCCGGCACTGAGTTAATTTGACGTTTGAAACTTGACACGACCATCAGAAGTCTACCTTAATGTCTCCTTTAGACGATGCTGTCTCATATGGTCGGTATTATAAAACACTGCGCGATAATAATGCGTACCTGACGCGCGCACTCTTTTTGAATATCATTTGTATCCTGGCACGGCAAAGTGACTACACTAGACCCGATGTTAAGTATACCTATAATTGTAATGTCGACCGTCAAGAAATATTGCATCTGTCAAGGGTCGGCAGAATAATGCCGGCTTGAAGTTACTAGATATACACTAGTTGATCCCGAAACGCGACTCGGTTGAACGTGTCACTATGGCGGGTTATTCACCATGTAGTGGTTACTATCCAGTTGGGTACAGAAATGTAACATTAACACACTCACCAGTAGTGTGTGCTTGTTTAATCGTATGCTATAACAGCATCGTGTAAATATTGGCTAACTTGGCACGCGAAGTACCTATAGTCAAAGTATACAAAGATCATCTTAAATTGTTGACAAAAAGTTGTTCACTGTACGATGTTATTTTATGCAAAATTCAAGAGAGCTTTTAAATATAACTACTTCAACATTGAACCTAATGACAAAACATAAAAATTTATTTTCTTGATAATTTACTGCATTACATTATTTTATACAGACATGCAGTTACTTAAAATGTTAAAATCCTTAATGGTAGTGATAAATTCATACAACCTTGGGGGCAAGTTACCTTACATCTAGCGTAAGTATTTTTCAATACTTCTTGCAGGGAATATAAACAAACGTGATATTTTTATGGAATCTAAGATTTACAGCTGCACTGTGACACGACCACCGATTATATTTAATTGTCAATAAGTCGTTTAAAATTCGATTAATTTACAGAGTCCGTTAATACTACTGCGTAATCAATATACCTAATCCTAATTTATGTCGCTGATAAGTAATATAATTATATGAAATGACTAATTGACAATTAAAGCTAATCAACTAGCGGATTGTATCAATTTCATGTCTTTTACACAAATGACGTGACCAGTTTCGAAAAAATGGCACTGGCGGATAACTTAAAAACGATTAAAACACATAAATATGCATTAGTATTACGAAACGTTAATCTTAAAGGAATCACATATGAATCGATTTAAATATCTTCTCTTAACATTTCAATATATATTAGAGTATTGTATCACTTATAATAATTTAGATGAGTTATGTTCAACGATTTCTTCACCGGGCTTTTCTTTTTAATATTCTGCAGGACTAAAAAGGCCATGGTCCATATTCTCAATTCCAATTTAATATCTCCCCCCTCGCCTTCCTGCTTTCTTTCCTTCCTTCTTTAATGGCCCCATGATTCTTCTAATATTGTGGTCGTGCTAGTGGAGATCACTTACCATCAGGTGAACCATTTTTTTTTATTGCAGCACTCTATAAAATCTCATTGAGTGACAGTGTGTCGATGACGGCGTCTGACGGTAGACACGATAATTCTTGATCACATTAAATTGCTAACGATCTGTTAGATTGAGGACCGCATTGTGACCCCTATGGGGCCTTTTTAGCCCTGTTGGCCTTCTAATTTGGTCGTCTACAACGGTCGCGTGTGTCGCTGTTGTGTTTCAGTTAGATTGTCGTGCTGCCCCTTGTCGTGTGTCGTGTGTCGCGCTACAGGAGAGCGGCTCGCTCTGGCGGCGGAGTCACGTCGTGTGCCGCTTCTGACAGAAGGTTGGCGTGCTCCTGGACATTGTAACATCTTGTAATACACATGTGCCATGGTTTATAACAGTGTTTCATTCATGCAAGAACGGCCTTAATTACATTTTACTAAGTATGAGTAAAACATGCGCCAGATTACGACTTATTAAACGCTCACATGTTTGAAGATGATTTACAAGTATGAAGCCTTTGTCTGTATGTCTATCAGTGGCAGCTTAGTGTTATTATCCCCTTCCTTTAGGGTCAGCAACGCGTCCATGGATCTTGCATTGTGCATGTTCATGGGTGGTGGAGATTACTTACCATCAGGGTGACATATTTGCTCGTTTGCAAACTTATGCTAGAAAAACTGGCTTAAACCTGAAGACTACTGGTATGGACTATGTTATACAGGGTTAATTTTAAAACACCAGCAACCTCGCAGGACCAGATAGCTGACCCCATACGGAACAACTTTTGTTCTACGAGTTTGGATATAACTCAATATATTTAAAAAAAATGATTTTACAAGTTTTTGTTGTGTCGTGTTTTTCTTATTAGATTGCGGCGCGGCGCGGCGTGCGCGCGCGACTTCAAAGGGCGGTCAGCTGCTCAGCGGTCAAGGTCGTAGGCGCTAGCCCGGTTCCCCACGCTTCGCGTGTTTGTTTGCGTAATCTGCGATGCGCGTTGTATTTAACATTCAAGACGGAAATTAAATGAATACTTATTTTTGTATGAAAATAAAATCTAACAAATTATCAAAAGTCGTAGAACAAAAGTAGTAGCTTATAACCTTAGGAATCTACCCCTGCGAGGTTGCTGGTGTTTTAAAAATAACCCTGTATAGCTTCATTATTTTATATAAGGCTCATGTGTTTACCTCTGTAGGGTTGTTCTGTTGTGGTGCGTACATACTCTCGTACACAGGGTTTGCGAAGTGATTGCCTCCGTTCTGCAACAGACAAATTTTATCATTCACAACTCCGTGACTTTACTCACGATGGGGCTGGGTGGGGCGCTTGTCCCACCCTGGGTGTGTGTATGTGAGTAAGCGATAATTACTATTCTTTAAAATTAACGCGTCTAATTTGATAAACTGGTGCGTGGTGTTCGTACAACTTACACCCGTATTCATAAACGTTGCTATAAGACGCCATAGTGAGCGCTGACGCAGTGACGATTTCTCTAAACGTCATTGGTTAGTTTTTGGCGCTAAATAAAAACAGACCAATCATGTACACAGAATTGACAAGGAGCTTAACTGACTCACATGCAAAGTGACTGCACTACACCTGATGCTAAGCGCAGGGCAGTCCAAAAAATCTGCGACCACCGACAAACAATGAGTTTATATCTATGACATAAACTCGTATCTCAGCGTGGAAATAAGACTATGTATATGTGAATATTGCGTGTATTTATTATTATTTTCGAACGGTCTATTGACAGTTTTTCTTATCATTATAAGAAATACGTCAGACAGAAAGAAAGGTGAGCGAGATCACCAGAGGCCTCAAGCCATTCGCCTATTCTCTAATATTTTTCCATGAACCCTTACACAGGTGCTACGTCTTTAAAACTAGCTTTCGCTCGCGACTCCGCACGTTTTAATGTCTTTACACTTATAAATAGGGAATTGTAAATCCCCTTCATTTTGAAATTAATTTAAAAATATAGTTTCATCATATTTCAAAGAATTCATGTTGATAATTGATTATGCAAATGTATGTATTATTGTGAGCAGGAAAACCCCTCCAAGCACTTCACAGAAACTCATAAACTCGTTTATTTAAATTCAAGTTTACAATGCATCATATTAAGAGGTGCCAGACTCTCAAGCGGATTTTTTTTATTTGATTGAATAACGACGAGCAAGGTGCTCGCCTGATGGTAAGAAAAATGAAACAGATGCAACAGCACACAGAACTTTGAATTGCAAAGCACTGCATGGCACTGACCTTTTTTATACACAGTCACATACATAGTCCTGATCCCCACTGTGGGGACATGTAAGTAAGATACAAGTCTTGTGTCGAGGGTATCAGGAACTACGAGAGACTTTCGGTCTCACAACACCCAGACTCCGAAACAAATATTTGTGGATGACACAAACATTTGTCTCGGTGCGGGGATCAAACCCACAGCCTCTAGTTTCACAGCCGGCTACTCGTCCGTTACATGTAAAACACACAGAACTCTTTTTTTTGGTCCGAGCACGGCAAAGTGACTACACTACACTAGGGATATACACTGGCTGACCCTGGAACGCGACCGACACAAGGTGGGTCACTATGGCAGGTTTTAACACCAGTGTACGGTGGTCGCTATCCGGTCGGATACGAATATCCTCCCACCAGCAAAACATGTAGAAAACAGACTTACCACGTGCGGATGATGGTGTTGCGTAGGATGGTGCGGATGATTCGGAGGCGGGTCCAGTTCGTCCTCGCCCGCCAGGTACATCGGGTTGGAGATCTCCACGTTGTCGGCGAGCCGTGCGTGCAGGAACGCGCCGCGCCGCCTGTGTCGCCAGTACAGCGCGGCCACCACCGCCGCCGCCACCGCCAGCACCGCCAGCGGAGCCCCGGCCCACGCCCCGGCGCCTCCGCCCCCGACACCCCCTGCTCCACCCGCGCTCACCGCGTGTGTGTCGTGAGTCGCGGGGGAGGGACACGTCGACCCCAGTGGACACACGCACTGGATCACACCAGCCTCGGATGCGCTCACTGTAACAATAACACAACTTTAATAGAAACCAAGCAAGGGGGTCACTTCAGCCAGCCTCAGTGTCAAAAGGGTGACAGCCTCAGTGGCGTAGTGTTAGCCGGCTGTGACGTTGCACACTGTGAGGCCGCAGGTTTGTTCACCGCACCGACACAAATGGATATGTGATCCACAAATATTGGTTGCTGGTCTGATTGTTGTGAGATCGAAAGTCTCTCGTAGTTCCTGATATCCAAAACACAAGGCTCGTATCTTACTGTGGGTCAGGGCTATGTGTATGACTGTTGTGTGTAGGTATTTATTTATGTATATACCTGTTAGTAAGACGTGATCTCCACCGTTCATAAATACCCATAATATTAGAAAATTCATGGTTACGTACCCTACCTTAGGAAAAGAACGGGGAAAGGAAGGGGGGATTTTACACCTTCTTAAAATCTGACCTATTAAAGACGTCCATGTACAGTATGATTAGTAATCAATTACTGTCTAATGACCCACTTTTATAAGTGGTTAAACCATACTGTAGATATCTACTTTAGTCTACATCATAAATGGACAATCATAACAGAGTTATTCACCAATGTCTCAAGAAATCAGGTACTTGCCTGCATTCGTTACTCAGAGTGCCATTTGCTGGAGGCCCAAATAATTTCTCCCCCATTCCCTTCCTTTAAGGTCAACAATTATAAACTTACCGTCAGGTCCCCAGACACAGAGCGCAGGCGCAGCGCAGTCTTTGGCGCTACATGCATGGTCGTGTCCCACGTACAGCGAGCACCGCGCGCCGCCCCACGCGCCCGCGCACGCGCACGCACCGCCCGCCGCACCGCCCGCCGCACCGCCCGCCGCACCGCGCACGCACGTGCCTCCGTTCAGACACTCCACGCTGCATGATGACTCCGACTCTGCACAACAACATTTACATCAAACAACAATTAATTAATTAATGTAATTTATTTCGACCAACAAAGGAGTTTGCATACAAAATAATAATTTAAGGCAATATTAATTAAGTAAGCATGTTTTTAAAACAATGCATAATTAAAAGTCTCGCCCGTTCCGGTTGGTCGAGTTCCGGGGTCAGCCGGTGTATATCCAGTTAGCCAAGCTTAAAGGCAGTCAAGAGATGCAATGTCTGGGAATTTTCCGAAAGCTCAAATCCCCTCCACCCTTCCCGGTCCAAAAATGTATCGATGATTCTTCTGACATTATGTATGTATATGGGCCACTTACCAAAAAGTGACCCACTTACTTGTTCGCTAGACTGCATTAATATAATGTTATAATACATTTTTAATCTTATAATCGAGTGAGAAAATGGTCCAGTGTGAGGAAATGGCGCAGGGTGCAGACTTCGGCCGCTGTGTAGCGATGACGTCACCGGTGGAAAAACATGAACATCGATTACATCACACGCCGCCTCATCCTCAGACAAGTTGTATGAAGGTCATAGCTCATTAGAGCCACCCGGCACCCGACCACACCGCCTCGCCTCGAGCGGTTAGTATTCTTTAAATGGATTTCTATGGATACGCGCTCATTACATCAACACCGTATCGTCACCGGATTGCCTCGCTCGCAAGCTGGCCACGCGCGGACGGCGGGTGGATCACTCGGTGACAACCCACTACTCGCACGCTTGCCTTGCGTAGACCGCGCGCTGCCCGCGAATGATTCACGCGAGGACAACGCGTTGGCGATGCGTCTTTAATTTTCTTCTTCATAAAGCTTGACAGCTATGAGTGCCAATCCACGGTTTGTAACATTTTACATTACGAAAAACACGTGTAGATCTAGTGCTAATGATAACAGACTACTCGAAAATTCGTGGACCAAGCGATGTCCACTCGTTGACCACGCGAGGTTCACTGGTTGATCTCGCGACGTTCACAAGTAACAACGCGTCGTCCACCCGTAGACCACCTGTCGACAACGAGTTGACGCTGAACGACGAGGCGGTGCTGGTCGGGCGCCGGGTGGCTCTAATGAGCTATGACCTTAAACCTCAAACACTGACTATTAACGCCTCATCTACACAAGAACAGTCCCACGACAGAAGTAAGGATTCAGCTGAACATTATAGTTGGCTGAAAATTCTAAGACGAATCACTTGCACATGATGTTATCTCGAATAATGCCAATAGCTATAAAAAACCCAAGTTTTTCCTTAAGTGTAAAAATGGCACCGGTTTAATTTTACAGTTTAGTATTCAGCTATTTTAGTCTCGACATTAATTAGAAAAATAGGATGAACAGATTTTTTTAAAACATAGCTACCATAAATCATATCTATTAAACTAACTTATAATAAAGGAACTTCTATATAGGTTTATTCGTTTGGGTGGTACAATGCTAGAGGTGTTTTTTATTTAATTGAAAGACGAGACGAGCAAGGCGCTCGCTTGATGGTAAGCGTCACGCCTGCCCGTAAACAGAAGCAACACCACACAGAACTTTGAATTACAAAGCACTGCATGGCACTGTACTGCGCTCGTCCCTCCAAGACATAAGATGTTAAGTATCATAATGGCCAGTAATTTAACTGGCTTCAATGTCCTTCAAACTGAAACACAACAGTGCGTACATACTGTTGCTTGCCGGCAGAAATAGACAAAGCGGTGGTACCAATCTAGAGGGCTTCTCGCATACAAGGGACCACCATACCATATGGCATACCACCTTGTAAAAATATATAATACTAGCTTTTGCTCGCGGCTCCGCCCGCGTGAACAGCATTTTCCGGGATAAAAGTAGCCTGTAACCGTTTCACCCCCCTTTTAATCCCTTATTAACTAAAATTTCCAAAATTCCTGAAACACGTATTTATTTATTTTACGTCAATAACCGAAATACAAAATTTTGTTTATGTAACTTTCAAAATGACGGACTTTCATCCCCTATTTTGACCCCTTTAGGGTGGAATTTTCTAAAATCCTTTCTTAGTGGGTGCCTACATAACAAAATGAATATACAGTCCGAATTGCATGCTTGTAGCCTTGATAGTTTGCGCTCGGCAATGATGAATCAGTTAGTCAGTCAGGACATGTTATTTTATAAGTATAGATAAACAAACAAGCATAAAACTTACATAACCTCTCTTTTGGTTGCGGGTTAAAAATGCAGTCATATAGTGCTAGTACACTGCAGTAACTGACCAGACCAACTGGCATTGTGTAATCGAGCCGTCCCACTGTCGCGGGTTGTTACGTAACTTGTCGCGTGTGAAGTGCACGGGCCACGGCGCGAATCGATAGACCTTGCCACCGACCGGTCGACGGGCACGCTCCTTGACCTATCGCAATTTTGGGTTCTGAAGACACGCCGCCGAAATGCATTCAACATGCTTCATTTAAACCTATTTTATTTTCATGATACGTAAAACTAGATCGCGTGATTCAAACACAAAATTCGCGGAATAATATACCGGCAGCTGTTTATAAAAATACAACCTTGAGGGATTGCGATTTTTTTAAATTACCTATTCATAAGTTTTTGCGCAACTGCCTGTGTTAAAGAACTACTTATCACATTCATGTATCGATTGTGGAGTTAAATAGGTAAATTTAATCACCAAATAGGTCACCGGGTACACTTTTATAAGTAAGTCTTTCTTTCTGCTTGACGTTCCCACCTAATGCCAGAGTCCTTTCCATCATGATTTGGTCATTAGTATTGTATGGAGCGACCCGCCATCTCACCCACCCATCCCGCAATGGGAGCAAAGTCTCATTATTGCCTCCTCCGTTTGTTAGTAGAGTGTACCACGTGCAGGTGAGATTGACTTTGGGCCTAAGATGTTGATGGATCACTTACACTCCTGGCCTCGAAAATGTCTTGCCTGTGGCCCTTCCAGGCGCTGAACCGCAGTAGAGGAGTGTACGCATGTCCAATCTCTGAGTTCAGGCTTTACGTATATCAAATCATGGGTAGGAAGTGCAATAATCTAATCTCGTTCCATCCTAAAATTGTTCTCAGGTCGGCATTGTTTGAGAACCATCAAAATTTAAGTCTGGACGCACACGACGACTTCGAATGCATCGATATACATCGATACACCGATGCGCGATCTCGACAAAATGTCAAACGGACGCATTCACTATTTACATACAATGAGACTTGTAACATTACGTTTTTGGTGATTCCTACTGAAATGCATGTACAACTAGGCACGGTAATTTCTCTTTTAGAAGAGTTAGGCGGGAGAGGCGGGGGCTATATTAATTTATGGAGTGGAAGAAGCTTTTAATTATCCTACTTCCTACTAGTATTGGTATATGAAACTTTGGATGTTTGTTGATCAATTGCGTCTTAACTGCTGAACGGATACGAATGAAGTTTAACACACAGGTAGATCATAACCTGGATTAGGACATAGACGAGCTAAAGCTAGTTGTAATATAAAGTGCTTCGGTTCTGTGTAGTCGCCCATCTCCCTAAATGTAGATGTGACAGGACCAAGTATCTTAGTTTACACCAGAATAACACTCGCACTTAACGTGAGCGGATGGTTCGAAGGATCGCTTACAGGACTCACCGTACTGCCTCCGTATCCTTCTTGCTCCCATTACTTAATTTATTAAAAGTATCACAATATTTACACGCAGTAACTGCAGGTTATGATCACGCACCACATTCAATGCCACTATAGTTCCCGCGTTCGTTACTACACCGCGCCTTTTACGCGGCAATGGACACGAGTGCGCGTGCCAGCACCGCGACACACACTGCGGTCTGCGGGAGATTGTACTTTGCCACCACGCCATTGTCATGGTAACCGGTGTTTTTTTTTTTATCCGAGCACGACAAAGTCACTGCACAACACCTGATGGTAAGCGCAGTGGAGTCTGAAAAACAAGCGACCATCGACAAACATTGAGTTTATCGGTGGTCATGAGAATCATGCCGGCCTGTATAAATGCTTTTTCACACTCCGAAGAGGGAAGAAGCAAATCAAGGGGCTTGCGACAGGATAGTCCGATGACCGATGCAGGCACAGTATTTTAGGGATGTACCCCTTTACCCGCCCCAACCAACCATCAAGTCATGTCGCAAGGCCTTCGGGAGAACCGGATATACACTCTATCCTGGAATGCGATCCACACAATGTGTCTGGACCACTATGGCAGGTTTTAACACCATTGCTGCTGCACCGTTGCTATCCGGGCAGATAAGAATATCTAACTAACAGCACATGTGTACCGCTGCACATAGAGTCGAGAGTTGTGCCCGGTATGGCGATAGGGTCATCCCCCATGATGTCATGGGACGGAAATAAAGCGATATGTAGGTGAACTGGTTACACCCCTTCAGGGATTACAGATGTACCTATGTATGTGTAAAGGCGAATGAATGCTTTTGCTTCCAAACTCGTCGTTCATACATAAACGGCCGGTATTGAAGGCGACGTTCGGGTCACGGCATTCACAGATTGTTTCCTTATGAACAAAATTACAAATAAGTAACATAACTCACATTTTTTTCTATATATTTTTTAGTCCTTCATTCGACACAGCGACATTCAAGCGATTCGCCGCGCCCGCACTCAAGCACACATATATAGTATACATAAAAACTCGTCGAACTGAGAACATCCTCCTTTTTTGGAAGTCTGGTTAACAAGGGGGTAAATATACTGAAAACATAACTGCCACCTAGCACATTATTGGCGATCTCCCTTACATTTTTTTTTATTGCCTTGATAAGCAGACGAGCAAGCAGCCCGCCTGATGGTAAGCGGTCACCGCCGCTCATGGACATCGGCAATGCCAGGGGCACAGCCAAGCCGCTGCCCACCACTAAAAAAAATTATGTACAGCGGGTGATGTTCTGTGCCGTAGACATTAGGTAAGCGTTATAAAACCGAGTGCGTGTGTGGATTGACGTGTGGTAAGGTCACGGTCAAGGTGAATACGGCCGCGAAGCCGACCGGTCCGTGGTGCGTGTCGTGAACACGCGCCGGCAGTATACTTGATGTGAAATTGATTCGAATGGTAAGTGGTAGACACGCTGTATATTCCACTATTATCTGTAATCATGACAGTTCCTCTTTCTCTTAAAAAGCTGATGGCAATAGACAACTTTTTTTTTTGTATTATCGAATGACGAGACGAGCCAAGCACCCGCCTGATGGTAAGCGCCACGCGTGCCCATAAACAGAAGCAACACCACACAGAACTTTCAATTAAAAAGTACTGCATGGCATTGAAATGCGCTCGTCATCCCGAGACATAAGATGTTAATGTCACACAATGACCAGTAATTTCACTGGCTTCAATGTCCTTCAAACCGAAACACAACATTCCGAAGTCATTATTAGCCGAGATGTCACGCGTCGTCTTTGCGTCGAATCCGTCGCGTTGTATACATTGATCCCGCTCTCTCCGCGATTTCTTGAAGTTCGTAAGCAACATCAGGCTACAGTAATACCATGAATGTTGAACGACGGATGCGTTGCCGATATTTACGTATAGTATGATAAAGTAATAGGATTGTTTGGACTTTCGGTAATCTCAGTGACAAAGCATAATGCAAACGCGACGTTTCCTGTAAACGGTGAATATTATCCCGTTTGAGCCATTTCACACTGTAGACAAACCTGGCTACAGTATGGTTCTACCATTTCTGATGATTGGTTTAGTACATTACAACATAATGACCGTTCCTGGAATGAGCCTGCACACATTATTCATACTTTACAAGGTCATGTGCTGGACACAAGCACTTCACCTTCACCGCTCCGGTGCATTACTAACTTCACGGGCTACGTGGTCTGGTCGTAGTGAACGTGCAAATAAACACCGGTTTCATCACTGTCTTGTTTTTTGTCTTTAATTTGTTTTTAATATCTCGTAGTGATTATCAGAATTCGACAGGTTTTGAATGCCGGCTGTTCCGTGATGTAATCCATACATTATATTTTATCAATTAACATATTCATATTATATTCTTTATGTATAATTTGCAAAATAATAAATATAAATGATCTATTGCTGCTAAAAAACATTAAAGCGAAACATTATTTTGTTCTGATTTGAAGGACATTACCGCAAGTGAAATTACTGGGCATTGTGAGACTTACCTACTTTTTTTGCGTCGGCCCAACTAGCGCAGTGCAATAATAGATTGATACTATTTATGGTTTGTGAGGAGATGTGACACATCCCACCAGCCGAACGACCCGTCCATCTCATCATTTAACTGTGTAAAGTAGATTGATCTTTGAGGCGTAGACAAGGTGCTAGGTCTCTCGTATGCGAGAGGCCGTCTGGGTTGGTACCACCGCTTTGTCTGTTTCTGCCGTCAAGCAACAGTGTGTAACACTGATGTGTTTCGGTTTGAAGGACATTGAGGCCAGTGAAATTACTGGCCATTATGAGACTTAACATCGTATGTCTCGGAGTGACGAGCGCAGTACAGTGCCATGCAGTGCTTTGTAATTCAAAGTTCTGTGTGGTGTTGCTTCTGTTTATGGGCAGGCGAGCGCATATCTCGTCATTTAATCGAATAAAAAAAAGGCTGGAGGTTTACGTGCTAAGTTTCGCTCGTCAGGTCGCATGCAGGTTGTACATAGTGAGTGAGTCATGGCGGAAAACGTGCAGCCTTCAGCGGGCAGCGCGGGCTTTACCCACACCTTGTCGCAACGTTTGTACCGAAAACAGCGCGCGGGGAATCTCACGCAGAACTCGTGTAGGTTTTTTGGGACATTAAATTTTCCTCATATTTTTAGGTATTTGCCTCTTACCACGTGTGGTCTGACACAACATAGCAACCGCATTAATATTTATTCGAAACAGATACGTTTATTCTCTAATTAGTTTAGAGATTATAATAATAATTCCAGCCTTGTCTTATATATGTTCTATTGCTGGACACTTAGTCACTGAGCTTAGTCCACCACCCTGCCCACCCTATTAATAGACTTTAAATACTCTACAAATTCTTATGGAGATATAGAAATTTCTTCACGATGTATTTCTTCACCGTTACAACGGCTCCCCTCGAACTCGCGACTTCCCGCTCGACAGTCCGTATCCTTTACCGCAATGCCAACACCGCTTTTTAGAATTTAGAGACAGTATTGCCTAAATGGTGTAACCCTAAAGGAAAGGGGTACAAAATAGCGAAAGTTTAAAAACATCTTTATATATTATACAGCTTATGCTTCAATAGAACGAGACGAGTATTTATGGTAGCGGTGATGCCTATTAAACAATATTAATTATGCATATCTTTATTTGATATTTAATTGAGAGCAATAATGACGTACATATTGTACGACGTATCGAGGCCGCGGCTAGCTAATTGCCATCAACGACTAAGGTTAAATTCATTATAATACAACACCGAGTGGTCATCAGCGATGCGGTCACTAGTCGACGTGGTCGAAAAACAAGCGTTGACAGAACGTAAGTAACATAATGAGCGCAGTGCAGTATTCTTAAGTATTTTGTGAATAAAAGTTCAGGGTTGCTACTGTTTATGGGCAGGCATGGCGCATATCGTCAGGCAAGTGAACAGCCTGTCTGGTCATTCAATTTTGTATAAAAAACAATCGGGTTGAGTTTGTTTTGAACACAGTTTGATTTTTCACCATTTGTACACTGGTCGCTATCCAGTTGGGTACAAATATATATTTTTAGATGTAATACGACTCAACTACGTTAAAATACGTTCACAGTATTCGAATTCGTATAAAATTATTATTGATGTAATTTTAAATTAGTAATTAATTCATCGTATCGTTCGGAAACTAATTTCGTAAGCTATGCTTCCGTCAGTACCGGATCTACATTTTAAACAGGGGGTGCAGACTGCCAATTTACCGCTCTCTAGACATATTATCTTCTAACAAAAAAATGCATAGAGGACTGCGCCTCAGCCCGGGGCAAAGGGGCTGAGGCGCGCCAGACCCGGATCTAGGCCTCCCCTAGATCCAGGTCAGGCTTCCGTAGCCAGTAGTCCTATTACATGGTGGTGTAGTGCGTGTACACTGTGCAGGGACACGCGCGGACGCGACGGTCCGCAACGGTGAGACATGTCTACAAGCATTGTGTCACGCAGCTCGGATAACCGACAGACCGTCCTCACTCGCTGGATTACCGCTCTTACACATTCCGCCTATTTATAACACGTATACGTTTGTATACTGCACAAACAATGAATTACTGGGAACTATGATATTTAGAATCTTTTTTATGGTATGGACTGGTAATTGTGCGAGTGGGGTCACCGTATGGTTAGTGATCTCCAGTGCCTATGAACACCCGCAATGGATAGTTTTATTGACGCATTGGGAAAGGGAGATGGCCTACATCTTATCTTATCTTATATCTTTAAATGAGCAATTCTTGTATATATATATAATAGATGATCAAACGAACTTCCAAGTGAAGTTCGATCATTATTATATGAGTCGTTTCATTAGAAGATATTTTTAACCCAGTAGTCCCCTCTCCTTGCGCTAGCAACTCCGCACGTCTTTTAGAATTTTGAATACCCTATTCTTTTTTTTTTTTTTTTTTTTTTATTTACCCCCCTACGTGACCTCATTTTCGTTGTGAAGTCAATACTCATTATTTTAGAGATGTAACTATGTGTATGTAATATAGTACAACTTTTGCAAATTCTCTAGGGGTTTTTGGGTGGGTTGGGAACTAGATATCTTCTAATGAAACGACTCATATAATAATGATCGAACTTCACTTGGAAGTTCGTTTGATCATCTATTATATTTCGTCGTTTCATTCTTCAGATATTTTTAACCCAGTAGACTTTAAGAGATATTTCGATTTGCAAAAGTTTATTTTCTAATGAAAGTCATATTTCTAGAAAATTATTTATTTATTATTGTGTGTTTTTTTTTTTTTTTTTTTTTAATTTAACATTGAGCAGAGAATAATAAGGAATAGATTACATACTAATTATTTATAATTGATTTAATCATTTCTAAGACATACTGCTTCTGCAAACTCAGCATGATGTACTATATTAAGTTTGTAAAATTTGGCAAATGTTTGAGAGCGAGTTGTCCATCCCGCTGTCTTACGTATTGTGTCAATGCACACCCCAGCGGAATTTGCAGAAGACGTTGAAGCGTGTCGTGTACTGTGAGCACTGAATATCGTTGTATCGATTCCACTTTCCGATAGAACCAGTTTAATCCATCGGCTTATTGTTTGAGCCGTGGCGGCTTTGTTAGGTTTTTTAATTGTTAAAATTAGTTTATTTTCGTTTGTGTTTCTGATTTTATTTGTAACAAATATATAATCTAAAAGTACAGTAGCCGGACAAATACTTTTATTTTCTATAAAGAACGGAAGAAAGAGGATAGGCTGTTCTCTTCCTGGCCCCGAGGTCTTAATAACATCTGTAATTAATATTTTAACCCCGTTAATTGAAGTGTGTATGTTATTCAGTTTTATGAGTGAAATAGTTTGAACGCGTTGTGCTGTACATAAGGCAAGCAAAATGACTAATTTCTTTGTCAATTGGCTCAACTCGAGATCTCTATTTGGGTACCAGTTAGAGATATGATTGAGTACTATTTGTGGATCCCACGTGTGAGAATATTTAGGTGTAGTGGGTTTAAGTTTGTAAGCTCCTTTTAACAAACGTTTAATACATTCGTCAGATCCAATGTTGTTACCTAAAAGTAAAGAAAGTGCGGATCTGTGTGAATTAAGAGATCCGTATGAGGCCCCTTTATAAAATTCCTCTGTTAAGAATGATATTACTGTTGCTACTGTACTTTTAAAAGTATTTGAGTTGTTAATTCTACAAAACTGCCACCATAGTTTATACGAAACATTATACTGATTCTTAGTACTATCAGAAAGTGATGCCAGCATGAGATCTATCGACTCTTTCGGGATACTGCGGCGAAGGAAGGCTTCTCGGAGAGTATCGCTGCAGCCAGTGTAAGATGACTGTGTAGGGGGTGACACTGGTTCCTGGAAGAGGATTGAAGCAAGTTTTTATTAGGTCCAAAGTATATTATTTCCGAAGAGATCAATTCTTTTAATAATGGGAACCATGGCTGTGATGGCCACCACGGAAAGACCAGTATACCACACGCTTTATCATTTCTTATCTTATAAAGACATTTCAGTATTAACGAGAATGGTGGAAAGGCATAAAATAATTTATTTTTCCAATTAATTGTAAACGCGTCGACGAAAGTTGCGTCTGGGTCCGGGAACCAAGATGCGTACACTTTACATTTGGCATTGGTACGAGAAGCGAATAGGTCTATTACAGGTTGACCTAATTTCTGTACAATAGTTTTGAATGCTTGGTCAGACAATCCCCATTCGATGTCAGGGTTTATCCTTCTTGATTCTGTGTCTGCCTCGACATTTTGTTTGGTGTTAATGTATGATGCGACTATCCATATATTCCGTTTCTCGCACCATTGCCAAATTTTATAAGTAAGTTCATTTAAGTGGGGATATTGTATGCCCCCCATTCTATTCACATAGCTTAAAGCCGTAATATTGTCAACTCTTAACAATATAGCACAGTTTGATAATTCTTTAGCAAAAGTTTTTAGTGCTAAGAAAATAGCCAACAATTCTAAGTAATTTATATGGTGGGCGTTTTCAGCTTCTTTCCACCGACCGTGGGCTCGATCGCCATTACAGTAAGCACCCCACCCCGTTTTTGAAGCGTCTGAAAAAATTTCCAAATCAAAGTCTGGGGTCTTAGTGAAATTTGTACACTTAACAATGTTTTTTGACCACCAGTTTAAGTCCTTAAGAATATATCTTTCCAAGTTAATTTTATAATTATAATTATCATATTTCTTGAGCAAGAGATATTTTTGACGTTCCAGAGTTTTCGTATATAACCTTCCATACTTAGCGGCGGGGCAAGCTGCGGTAAGTACACCGATTAACTGAGCGAACTCTCTAATAGAACATGGAGGTAGTTTGATGAATTTTTCAACAAGCTGTGCTATATTGTGTCGTTTTTCATCGGGTAAAGAAATGGAAAGATTAGTTGTATTATAGATAAAGCCTAGAAATTTACATTGTTGCTGGGGTACCAATGAGCTCTTTTTGTAATTTATGACAAAACCGAGGCAAGTTAGCAGTCTCAAGGTCTCCTTGACATTGCTAAGACACTCGGAAAATGTTTTGCCTATACATAAAATATCATCCAGATATATAACCGATTTGTGTCCTCGGTATCTAAGATATGTCATGACTTCCTTCATTATTTTTGTAAATACTCTAGGGGCAATCGAGAGACCATACGGCATCGAGTTGAATTCGTAGATTTTACTGTCGAATTCGAATCTCAGATATTTACGAAATGATTTCATAATGGGAACTAAAAGGTAAGCCTCTTTCAGATCAATAGTAGCCAAAAAACCATCCTTCGGGAAAGTTTCGAGGCCGTCCTATGATCTTCCATTTTAAAATGAATTTTTTCGATTACTTGATTAAATGACTTAAGATTTAAGATGAACCTATGCCCGCCGTTTACTTTGGGTGTCAAAAAAATACTGGATAAGAATTGATCTTCAACAGGCTTACAGCTATTAATAGCCCCTAGATTTAAAAGTTTATTAATGGCGATTGCTATATTCTGTTTTTCGACCTTGGACCAAACAGTTTTATTTATTCGAGGCTGTGATATGCTTTCAGATAAAGGTATATCCACGCCTTGATTAATCCATCTAAGTACAGTCTTATTGTTAGTTATCTTTGACCAACATAGATAATAAAATTGAATTCTACCACCATGTACCTGATTTAGCGACGGGTGTGAGCACGTGGTTTCTGAGAGTGGTTGCTCTTGGGGTGACTGGGTGCAGGAGGAGTTCGGTTGCTGCTCCGTTTGTGACCTCCTCGCCCCCCCCTGTTCGACTGAAATCGAGAAGGTCCTTGCCAGTTTCCCTGGTACCCAGGCCGGTTATTAGTAGGTTGTAGTACTCTTGTGCTGAAGCTTGTATTCTTTGTTGGAGGCAAATTTTTCTTGATTTGTTCCCCTTGCTTGGCGATCGTTTTTGAGGCTTTTATCTTTTCTGAAAGGTTGCTCCCAAACAAAGTTTGATCGCGTTCAGTGCGATCTAAGAATTGTAAAAAGGACTTATCTAACCCAGGTAGTATAAATTTAATTCTTGTCTCAGTTTTTTGGTGATGCAAATCGGATAAGATTCGGCATCCGTCACTAATGAATTTAATAGCCTCAACTCTGCTTTCATTGTTTATGAGCAGATGTAAGCCTCGGTTGATGGCGGTAATGCCTACACCCAACTGTTGTTGGGTAGCGGTCATTTTTTTATCCCGAAGTCGTCCGGGTTCAGATATGGCTGCCGAAATCTCCGGATTTAGCGTGGGTGCTTGTAATAAAATACAGTTTTCCGGGATGAGGTAATTTTTTAGAAATATCTCCCTATTTTCTTTGGTCATACCTTTTTTTAGTAAAGGTAACCATATTTTTGTGAGGTTTTCATGTATCTTCTCACCGAATTCCGGACTTTCGTCTGTAGTTTCTCCCAACGCGGCTAAAATATTTGGGTCCAGATCGGCAACTTCAGGTATCGCTGCTTCGTTCTCGATGCAGATTTGGTCGGTCAAAACTTCTGGTACGATGAATTCTGCTTCTTGTTCTAAATCCGTACTGGCCCGTGCTGACGTGGGTTCCTCAATGTCTCTCGAACCTGGTAAATAATATCACCTCATGTTATGTGGGTACTTGGTCATCGTTACAAGTAATTTATTCATTATATAACCTTTGTGTTATCACCCCGGATAACCTCCAGGTATAGACTACCTTCGTGTTGTAATCACGTACAACCTCCCGGTATCATCAGGAAAGAGAATTGCATGGTGGAACTATTGTTTGCCATGCTATCGTGTTGTCATCTCGGACAACCTCCCAGCTATGGAAGCATAGCAGCTAAACGTGGGACTGCATTCGTAATGTCATCACGGACATTCTCTATGCGAACTTTCTTATGAGCACTTTTTCACCAAATATATGAACAGCTGTACTTACTTGTGTTTTGATCCGAGTCTGATGATGAGGATAGGCGTCTTATACGACGGCGTGGCTTAGTTTCCAATCTTCGTATTTTATTTTTATAGTATTCAATTTTTTCCTTTGCGGTCCGTTTAGGCATAGTTCCAAACTTATTTTTCGTTTTTGAAGTAATTTGCGGACGTACGATCGTTGCGGCGCACGAAAAAGGAATGAGTATTGACTTCACAACGAAAATGAGGTCACGTAGGGGGGTAAATAAAAAAAAAAAAAAAAAAAAAAGAATAGGGTATTCAAAATTCTAAAAGACGTGCGGAGTTGCTAGCGCAAGGAGAGGGGACTACTGGGTTAAAAATATCTGAAGAATGAAACGACGAAATATAATTGGAATCTCGGAATCGGCTCCAACGATTTTCATGAAATTTAGTATATAGGGGGTTTCGGGGGCGATAAATCGATCTAGCTAGGAATCATTTTTAGAAAATGTCATTTTATTCGTGTTTTATCAACTTAAAGTAGTTCCAATTAAAACTGAAAAATATGACTCTATATATATAAAAATGAATCGCTGTGCGTGTATCTCGCCAAAACTCGAGACTGGCTGTACCGATTTGGCTAATTCTGATCTTGAAATATTTGTGGAAGTTCAGGGAAGGTTTACCCGGTGAGAAAAAATGAGTAACATAAATAATAAGTAAAGGAAAACACTAAAAACGACAACTTAATTTTCCAATACAAACTGTTCCTGGGTATGAAACACTTGATGTCTTTTTGATGTGAAACATCTATAAGCACAGGTATAAACGGGATTAGAACAGGATAGGACAGGACAGGGACAGGGACAGGGACAGGGACAGGGACAGGGACAGGGACAGGGACAGGGACAGGGACAGGGACAGGGACAGGGACAGGGACAGGGACAGGGACAGGGACAGGGACAGGGACAGGGACAGGGACAGGGACAGGGACAGGGACAGGGACAGGGACAGGGACAGGGACAGGGACAGGGACAGGGACAGGACAAGGACAGGACAGGACAGGACAGGGACAGGACAGGACAGGACAGGGACAGGACAGGACAGGACAGGGACAGGACTGTCCCACTGGGGGGAGGTGGAAGACGAGCTGACTTAGGTCGTCGAAGTTAATTAAATGTGCTACCTCACGTGCAATGGTGCAGTACCTCACTTAATTGCATTTAATGTAAAAGAAACATTTGTATTAAGTTTTGACCACATTTTACACAAATATAATATGTAGGTGATACGAAGTTCACCGGGTCATCTAGATTAAGATTAGTAATTAATTAATTAAGACAATGAGTGTTTGCTTTGAGGTTAGACTTAATTCCTGACTTCTATTGGCGAATAATAATACTACTTTTTTTTTTATACACCCGAGCAAAGCTCGGTCGCCCAGGTACTGATACATTAAGCAAGCAAGCTTAAATATCCAGCGATCGTAATGCACTAGCCAACATATAAGCTGCACACATAAGCTAAACCTGTATGCCCAAAAAGGCAGGCAGAGCTGCAAGTAGTGTTGCACCCACGTTTCGCCGAACTTTTTTGAAGTGATAACTTCTTATGGGAGGGTGAACCGAAACGTTCCGTAACGCGAGCGGCGGCGAGCGGAAGGTTCCAGAATATTCGAGAACCTTCTGTGAGACGTCACGCGGGCCAGTTGACCAGCCAGCGCTAGCCGACTTCCCTGGAACTTCGATAATTTCGAAGTCCCAGGTGGCGTCACACAGTGACCAGTCGGATTGGACCGGACTTTGACCGGACTGTGTTCGTTTTTTTTATGGTGAATAGACAGACATGTTACCATAATTTTGTTTTTGATATTGATAAAAAAAATACGATCGATAAAGATATTTTATAATTTGGAACATGGTGCTGTAAAAAAAGTACCAGGCTCGCATAAACGCGAAGAGAGTAGAATGTAATTTTATCATGTCGAGTGGACATGTTGCCGTAATTTTATATTCTCGCATCTTGTTTGGTAAGTTTTCACTTCTGTCGGCACTCCCGGAGAGCAACTCGTATTTTTTTTTTTTTTTGTATAATTCAAATTTTCTACTTTCTTCTTTTCCACCTATTGGTGGAAACTTTTTTGGATTAAGAGTTAAAAATATTACATATACCTTAAGTTATTATTCTGTATGTTTCCCAAATAAATAAACTTATTTCTGTCACATAATGTGATAGATGACGAGAGACGACGATCAACTTCCATTCCCGGATAACTAATGTTTGAATTTTGGTGTTGTAAAGTTACAAATAAATTGTGGTGACGCGACCTGAGATCCTACTACTTACAATAGGTAGTAGTAGTAGGGTAAGAATGTATGTTCGTCACATACCGTGTAGTAACATCTAATAGCCGCACTGTAAATACATTAGCGTTAATGGAAGTTAACATGCGATCAATATCACCGTACTATAACTATTTATATTCACAGACACTTTTTCAATGTTTAATTAAGGGGTTAGGTGGGTTTCACAGGCTCAAAACAGGTACATTTTTACGATTTTTTTTTAAATTAACCGACAAAATATTTCATTCCATCAGTTTACCATATAAAAGATATATATTTCATAAGTAGTATGTGAAATTTTCATCGAAAAATATTGAAAATTAAAGCGTGGGCACGTCGTCTCCTGTGACCCCTCAAAAAAAAGGTCTCTCGGCGTAGTCAGGATAACTCATGACAGATTCATCTGAAATGCAAAAACTAAAAATTTTCTGTTAGTAGATGCTTAAAGCTCGTACTTGAACGAAGGAAAAAAATAAAAAACAAAAATTGAATTTTTGGCGGCGTTGAGAACAAAAACCCTTTTTTTGAGTAAAATTTGGACCCTTCATGGCCTTGAAAAATCACTTAAAATAGAAAAAGAAAAAAATCATTCGTTCAAGCACGAGATAATGTTATTTTGAAGAAGTGTGCAAAATTTGAAGGAGATCGGTTCATAAGTTTTCGAGAAATCGTGACTACCGATTTCAAAAATGTAGTTTCTGAAAAACGCGTTTTTCTGGAAACTACCTCCTCGATCTCCTTCAAATTTTGCACACTTATTCAAAATAACATTATCTCGTGCTTGAACGAAGGATTTTTTCTTTTTCTATTTTAAGTGATTTTTCAAGGCCATGAAGGGTGCAAATTTAACTCAAAAAAAGGTTTTTTGTTCTCAACGCCGCCAAAAATTCAATTTTTGTTTTTTATTTTTTTCCTTCGTTCAAGTACGAGCTTTAAGCATCTACTAACAGATTTTTTTTAGTTTTTGCATTTCAGATGAATCTGTCATGAGTTATCCTGACTACGCCGAGAGACCTTTTTTTTGAGGGGTCACAGGAAACGACGTGTCCACGCTTTAATTTTCAATATTTTTCGATGAAAATTTCACAAACTACTTATGAAATATATATCTTTTATATGGTAAACTGATGGAACGAAATATTTTGTTGGTTGGTGTAAAAAAAAAATCGTAAAAATGTACCTGTTTTGCGCCTGTGAAACCCACCTAACCCCTTAAAACAAATTTATAATTAGGTTGATACAAATAGATCAAATAAATACTTCAATCTGTGTGAAACCAAACGTACTTTTCTATATGTATACTGCAGAGCGCATCGACTGTAATTATAGTAATAATTGGTATGTGCGTAACCACGGTGGGGCAAGGTGGGGCATTTGCCCTACACTGAATACAGTTGAGTAAGCCAACAATACTATTCTATAAAAAATAATCATGTCTGATTCGAAAAACCGGGGCGTGGTACGTGAGGTCGTAAAACATTTTTCTACTTCACAACTGACTCTTCCACTGGCGTCGCTTCTTCAGCACATCCGCCCCACTCTGATGCAAATCCTGGATCCGTTTGCTCATTGGCGCGTTGTAAAATAATTTTCACAAGATGTTGGCATGCGAATTATTATAACATACGACATCTAATTCTACGTTTGTGGTATATTGTTCATCATGTTGCAATATTTGTGGATGCCACAAACATTTGTTTCGGTGCGGGGATCGAACCCGCGGCCTCTTGCTTCACAGTCGGTTAATAATTACCCACTGCGCCACGGAAGCTGTCAAAAATTCCACGAGTATATTTGATTGGTGGGTATTTTTTTTATAGCTTAGGCCGGCAAACGAGCAAGTGGGTCACCTGATGGTAAGTGATCTCCACCGCCCATGTACGCCCACCACCAGAAGAGTCATGATCGCGTTGCCGACCTTAGAGGAAAGGGATAATTAGGGACTGGGAAGGGGAGGGGATTTGGTCTTCCGATTTATGATCAAGTGTAATGTAAACACGTGTGGTGTGTTGCACTGACCTGTGCGATGCTGTGTGGGTGCCGGGGCGCAGGCGGCGTCCTCGCACGCGCGCCGCTGGCACCGCTCGCCCGCCCACCGCGACCCGCACGCGCACGACGCGCCCGCTCCATTGACGACACACACCCCGCCGTTCATACAGTACTCTCTGCAGAGCGGGTGCACGCACCGCGGCCCCGTGTCCGACACCGTGCACAGCTCCGGCGGCGCGCACGCCGGCCCGCCCGTGCACCGCTCGCACCGTACGCCCTCGTACTCGGCCGCGCACACGCAGTGCGCAGTGTAGCGCGTGAGGCGGCACGTGGCGCCGTTCTCGCAGCGCGCGCGCGCACACGCCGCCGCCTCCGCGCCGCCCGACGCGTTCGTTGCGGTTTCACACCGCGCGCCCGTGTACCCAGGACTGCATATACACTGCACACAAATGCATTCAATGTTTTTTCATTCATAATAATAAACAGACGAACTACGCTCTCCTGATGTTAAACACATGTTTATAAGTACAGTAATATCACACAGAACTTTGAATTAGAAAGTACTGTGTTGTACTGTACTGCATATTACTGTACTACGTTCGTCATACCGAGACTGCCTCCACGAAACATACAATGCAACTCATAATACCCAGTACTTTCACTGGCTTTGTGAAACGTTAATTCCGTGAAGCCTAAACCGAATGTTATCATAACAGCTTCACCCGTGTGTATGTCTTTTTCTGGGATATAAAGCAGCTTACATCTTAATCCAAATCATGGCCTAATTGTATGTTAAAATTCATCTAAATCCATTAAGCCAAGGCGTAATTGATTAACAAAAATCCATGATATTCAGAAATTCACAAATACCTAAACTTGCATATATATAAAATTAAGGGTAAATAAGCCTTTTGAACATGGCATAGACAAACAGACAGACAATCGACGTAAGCTCATTAATATGCTTCCATTAGATAAAGGACCTAAAAGTTACCTTGAGCGGTGGCAGCGAGGCTGGTGATGTGGTGTCGGCGGACATGTTGGTGGTGGCGTTGCTGAGGTCCAGTTCACACCGGCCGTGTCGGTGGCAGTGGTGTGCGCAGCGGTAGTGCTGGCAGTGGTCGCCCACGTACAGCGGCGGACACCGACACCGCTCGGTGTCGCCGGCCACCTCGCACTCGCCAGGACCGCAGTGCAGGGAACATCCGCCGCCTCCTGCACTGTTACTGTCACTGCTCGGCACTAGTGCCTCGCTTGCCGACAGCACGCAACGTCGACGACCCTGCGTCAGACATAACATTATCGTAAAAAACTTTTCACATCAATTACAAAAAAATCGATCAATTCTACAATAGTTGAACATAGTCAAGAACTATCTCGATAAAACTAACTTTCATATATTTAAAACCTTTAGCTCTTTGGTAACTTTGGTATTGTCTTATAAAAAACGGTGAAGCATGAAGTGGTAACTTGCTGCTGTATTTCATATAGTGAGTGATAATTTAGGAGGTTCAAGTTCCTCCCCCTTCTTAAACCCTTCTTAAAAGAAGGGAAGAAAATTCTTCTTAAAAAATTCTTCAGAAAGAACGGAGAAGAATTATGGTCGGTAATGCGTCCCTGGTTCTTCTGGTATCGTCGCTGTTCATTAGCGGTGGAGATTGTTAGCATCAGGTGATCCACTTATTTGTTTGTCGACCTCTTTTATGGAATAAACAAAATGGAACTACCCAAACAACCGCTCGCATTCATGAGACCTACCATCTAACAATAACAGTGGCGTGCACTCCATATAGGCAAAAAGGCACTGCCTACCCTACTAGACAACAAGGTTTTAATAATGTAAAAATAAAATTAAAAATAAAGCAAATTCATTCACTAGTTAATAAAATAATACAATACGTATTTAAAAAGTTCAAACTCGGTACGAATATGTAATCGCGTCGACGCAAGGAATGCAAGACAGAGCGATTAGGCAGTATTGCCGAGTGCCTACAGTCCATTCATAATTTTTTGCAAAAGTGGAGTATTTTCGACTCTATCGACCAAAAATGTGTAAGTATTATGAATGACATCTCCTGCGGCAGGAGGACCAATCACAGCTCACCTCTTTTTATATTGGTCAATCGTGACGCATGACGCAATCAATCATTCCTTTAAAAATTTTGTCACTAATGGCCGGCGCTCATAGACGGCATGGCACGGCATGGCATGGCAAAGGATTTTATTACTAATCAAGTTATTTTGAATCTTATTGCCACGAGTTTAGAATTCACGTTACTTTATTTCAATACCACAGTGCCGCGACGTGCCGCGGGATGCTGTGGCATGACGCGACGCGCCGCGGCATCCCGCGGCGTCCCGTGGCATGCCGTTTCATTCCACGGATTGCCGCGGTGCGCGAGAGAGAGAGAGTGGCTGGGCATTCAGCAGGATGCCACGGCATGCCACGGGACGCCGCGGGATGCCGCAGCATGACCTGCCGTGCCATGCCGTCAATGAGCGCCGGCCCTAAATCACCATATTTGTTTTGTTCATTTCGCAATCTTTGTTTATGTTTTGATTTTATTGCATATAATTAAGTAAGCCGTTTTAACACGTGAAGTAGTATAAATATAGTAATTTATTTGTGTCTTATTTGAATTAGTGTATTAATTATGTGTTTCAATCGTATATTTACCTATTTTATTCAAAATGTTATTTTCGCAATTATCGTTTGATGATAAGTTTTAATGAGTTTAATTGTGTCTAAAGGATGTGTGTATGTGTCTGATATCTTGCAAGTGACATGTTCCGTAACGTAATTCTATCACTCACGGACAAGAGGCGTCATCGCAGAATATCGTGTTTTCGACCTTGAAACTTTGACGGTGAGTTCTTAATTTGATATAATATTTTTGTGCTAATAGGGCTTATTTAAACGTTTTTATTGTTTTTACGGGAGAGAGATTTTTCACGTGACTATTAGAACCCTAGGAAAATGAAAAAGTAGAAATATAAGTATGTTGACTGCTGCCTAACCTGTCACAAAACCCTGTGCACGCCACTGAACAATAATGAAGGTATAGTGTGAATGTACATACTTCCTGGTGGTCTACAGCGATGAGTCCTGTAGGACAGAGACACGCGTGTGACGCGTGTGGCGCGTCCCCCGCACTGCGCACGCACAGCGCGCTCGCGTCACACGCGTCCGACGCGCCGCACGGGTCAGAACCTGCACGCACACACGGATCACTCACACACTGGTTGAACTTATGTTCAATAGTACAGTTCAAGTCATACATCTATATATATAAAAATGAATCGCTGTGCGTGTGTCTCGCCAAAACTCGAGACTGGCTGTACCGATTTGGCTAATTCTGATCTTGAAATATTTGTGGAAGTTCAGGGAAGGTTTACCCGGTGAGAAAAAATGAGTAACATAAATAATAAGTAAAGGAAAACACTAAAAACGACAACTTCATTTTCCAGTACAAACTGTTCCTGGGTATGAAACACTTGATGTATTTTTGATGTGAAACATCTATAAGCGCAGGTATAAAACGGATTGTTGGTGTTGCGAAGCTTGCCGTGATGACGGGTCGCCACGCTATACTAGACACGACAGGGACAAGCCGGGACAGTGACAAGACAGGGACAGGACAGGACAGGGACAGGACAGGCACAGGACAGGGACAGGGACAGCGACAGCGACAGCGACAGGGACAGGGACAGGGCTGTCCCCCGGGGGGGAGGTGGAAAACGACCTGACTTAGGTCGTCGAAGTCAATTAAATGTGCGACGGGCAACCTCACGTGCAATGGTGCAGTACCTTACTTAATTGCATTTAATGTATGTACATAAAACAACATTTGTATTAAGTTTTGACCACATTTTACACAAATATATGTAGGTGATACGAAGTTCACCGGGTCATCTAGTTAGATAATAAATAAGTATTGATTTTAGGTTTTGATAGACACTTAGTATTTAAAAACTTGTCTTACAAAACGAGTTCAAAGTAAACATAATATAGTTAGTATAATTTACTAAGATTGAAGAATGGTTTAAAAATCGTTCAAAATGATATTTTTTGACTACTTGATATACTGGAAAAGATAGCAGCGCGTTACGATGTCACTTGGTACATATTATTATGAAATTTACGGAACTAATAGCCATATTTCATTGTTGTAGAAACTGCAATCGTGACATACTGTTAGATTTATAATGATTGTATGTTTAAGTATCATTGTAATTTGTTTCAAGTTGATAGCACTGTGACGTAGCGAGCGAGTAGTCGACTGTGAAAAGAGAAACCAGGGGTTCGACCCCACACCGAGACAAATGGAGTGTGATCGTTAAATATGGCCGACAGTGTAGTATCGATACTGAATGAGCGGTCGGTACGAATGGTTGTGTTGTTGTGACGTGGTACCTTCAGCTGGTGTGGGGTAGAGCGCGGGGTGCAGCAGCGCAAGCGCGGTGAGTGCGGCGCGGGGCGTGCGCGCGGCGTGCGGGAGCGGGGGCGGCGGCGCGGGGGACAGTGCGGGGGACGCAGGGGGGCGCGGGCGGCGGGGCACGCGCACCACGCCGCGCGCCGACACGCACCACACCCACTCCTCCCACGCCGCCGCGCGCGAGCACGCGCGAGACCACGACCGCCACGCTGACGACGACGCCTCGCCGCCCCAACCGGACGCGACTGAACACACACACCATATCACTATATCTCATATATACGTCTCTTCGCAACAGCTTAGCCACCAGGGAGTGTAGTGAGTACGGATTACAACCCCAAAAGTATGCACCTCTGATATTTCTAAGTTACATGTGTATTGTCAATTATTGCTTTACTTTAATGTTGAAAAGCATTGTGAGGAAATATGAATACCTGAAAAATTCATCATAAGAATTTCAATGTATAGTCATTAGACAAACATGGTGGACTAAAGCCCGATCTTCGTCATTCAATAGGGAAGACCCGTGTCCAATAGCGGGAATATTATAACTTTATCGAAATCGCATGTCAAAGCGATGTATTCGATATTAAATACATTGTCTTTATATGACTTTTTAAATTGTAGAGAAAAATTTTGTTATCTTCTTCTATGAAGTACGAAATTGTTGATGAATCTAAAAGTACATTATATAGCACAATACTTAAAAAAAAAAAAAAAGTGTGCATCTCGGGACACTCGACAGAAGTGATAACTTAAACTAATGTGGGTTAAAAGAGAGCGGAGGAGCCTGCCTACTGCTGATTTATGCGTAAGAGAAAGGGAAGCCAGAGTGGCGCCGTAACGCGTTACGTTACGAAGTCCGGTCAAAGCCCTGTCAAACTTCTGTCAAAGTCCGGTCAAGGTCCTGTCAAAGTTTGACAAAATCCGGTCAAAGCGCTATCAAAGCCCGATCGAAGTCCGGTCAAAGCCCGGTCGAAGTCCGGTCAAATACCGGTCAAAGTCCTGTCAAAATCCGGTCAAAGTCCAGTCAAAGTCCTGTCAAAATCCGGTCATAGTCCTGTCAAAGTCCGGTCAAATACCGGTCTATGTCCTGCAAAAATCCGGTTAAAGCCCAGTCAGTCTTGTCAAAGTTTGTCAAAATCCAGTCAAAGCCCGGTCGAAGTCCGGTTAAAGTCCGGTCAAATACCAGTCAAAATCCGGTCAAAGTCCAGTCAAAGCCCTGTCAAAGTCCGGTCAAATACCGGTCAAAGTCCTGCCACAATCCGGTTAAAGTCCAGTCAAAGTAATGTCAGTCTTTTAGAGACTATCCCGCCCACACACCCGCCACTGTAACTCCTGTGCACCAGGATCAACAGTGGCACGCATTTTTGTTGACACCGAGCAGTGAAGCTCGGCGAGTCTCTGGGAATGCCTAAATGTCTTTGTCCCGCAACGAAATTAATCAGATAGAAGGTTAGGGAGGAGTTGGAAATATTAATTGTCCACTTCCCTCCATAGCAAAGCGGGAGACAAAATAATGAATTGAGGAGGTATTAACCTCAAGTGTAAGGACATTTACAACTGGAGAAGCCAGATGCAAAGCACCACGGATGTCATTAAGTGGGTCCTATCACGCGAGCTGTTATACTTGATTCCAATAATAGGTATGGCAAAAACGCCGGAAAGCACGGAAATTCTTTCTAGTCTCCACAAGATCCATATAGTATACAGCTCCAGATGTTATTTGCATACTGTCTAACATAATGTTGCGCTCATGTTGCCAGAGACTACACTCCCAAAGAATATGATGTGCGGATTGCTCGTACCGGCAGTTAAGTGTAGAGCATGGGCACACAGGCGAATCAACCAACCTAAATGAAAACAGTTTTAACTTAAAGTTGCCATGACCCGTAAGAAATTGGGAAACACAATGATCAATTTCTAGCCAAGTTTTTGTTAAACGATCGCGAACCGATGGAAAGTACTGATACAGATGCCGTCCCTTAGTAGAATTATCCCATCGCCATTGCCATTCGTTTAGTAGATCGTTGTAATTTTCGGAGCACGATTTGAAAAGTCGACTGATTCTTAATAGCTCCCGCGACGTAACAAAACTTTTGTCCATATTTTCTTTCGTAGAGTAATACATAGCGGCGCGGCGCTGCACCTCCAGGTCGACTGGAAGTACACCCGCAAGGACAGGCAAAGCTTCGGTGCTAACTGTTCTATACGCCTTACACAAGAATATCAACGCCAGGCGTTGGCTTTGGAGCAGTTTTCTTCGTACGGCACCGATAGTAGCCCTATCAGCCCATACAGGTGATCCATAACAAATACATCCCAAGTAAGTAGCTCCATAGATGACTTTTAATGTGCTAAATGATAGACCCCACGTCGAAGTTGATATCCTTGTCAAGGCATAAAAATTACGTTTAGACTTTTCCCCCACGTTTTTAATATGCTCCAGAAAAGAAAAATTCCGTTCTAAAACTAGCCCAAGGTAGCAAACCGATTCTTTTCTTTTAACTAAAACGTTGTTAAATGTTATTCGCGGCGGTGATTTTAGAGTTCCCTTTAAAAGTAATTGGTATGTTTTTTGAGGGGCAAACGTTAAACGATTTCTTTCACCCCAGGTGGAAATCAAGCTTAAGCACGTGCTGGCTAAACTTTCTAGTCCCGACCTACTATTCGACTGTACAAGTAAGAGTCCGTCGTCGGCATATCCGGTTAAGGTACACCCTTGGGGCAGAGGGAGAGCAAAAAAGTCATCGAAGCCTAAATTCCACAAATAGGGACCGAGTACAGAGCCTTGAGGACAACCCATCGACAGTGCCTTCGACACTTCATGGTGGCCAAGTTTTAACTTGGTTATGCCTACGGAAAAATATGAATATATAAGTGAATATATATTCTTAGGGCAACCTCGGATTTTTAACTTGAGTAGTATCATTGGCCACCAAGCATTGTCGAAGGCACCAGAGATATCCAGAAAGATGCCTAAAACATATTTATGCACCGAATTGCTAACCGTCCTTCTAACTGATATTGCTGCGTCTATAGTAGATTTTCCTATAGAAAAACCGAACTGTTTCTCATGAAATTTTGGACCGCCCGGCTCCAGTCGAGGTACAATCAGACGTTCAAGCATTTTACCTAGAGATGGTAATAATGTTATTGGTCGATAAGATTGTGGGTCTTCCGGGGGCTTATCGCCGCTTTTAGGTATTATCCGAATAAAACCGCTACGCCAAATTCGTGGAAAAATGCCTTCAGCAATACATCGATTAAAGACTATTAATATAGGTTCGGCCGCTGATTTGCACGCTTCTTTAATCATTTTATTTGATATTTTATCCTCACCGGAGGCTTTGTTTAGTGGCAAAGAATTAACAATATTCATAAACTGCTCAAGAGATGGTAGGTCCGAAGAAAGAGTATTCGGTGGTACCGCGGCCCACATCCGTATTTGTTTATGATATTCGTTATCACGCACTACTGTATCGTCGGGTATTAACGCGTTTAGCAGAGCTTCCGTTGTCTCCTCAATACCAGTCGTATAGGTGTTGTTGATTTTTATATTTTGTACGTAGGCCAAATTGATTGACCTATTTGCTTTAAACTCATGGTATAGGGGAGACCACGGGCCCTCCTTTTCTAACCGTTTTACAATTTTACGCAATAAATCGCCTTTGGACTTTTTAACCGCGGCCCTATAATGGGATCTGGCAACCCTGAGTGCATTAAAAGCAGCTGTAAATGCTTCTCCTGTTACACAGCGTTTTTTAAGTCGGTTAAACGTCCTACGCGCCCTACGAAACGTCCGACGAAGATAGACTAGATAGTTGTTCCACCAGTCACATCTACGGGTATTGGTGATGACGCCCCGGCCGATAGCAATGTCCGCACAGTAAGTAAACGTATCCGTCATAATTTCGGCGCACGTTTCAGCAGAGAGGTCAGTGCGAGTAAAGTCCCCAGCATGATGAGCAAATAGATAGCTAAATAGATTCCAATTAGCTCCTTTAGACTTATATCTAAAGGTAAAGTTATTATAATGAGGACCCTGCGTCAAACCAGGAACGAACTCGTACACTATCAGGCGATGATCACTACACGACGCGTCTGGGAGAACGCGCCAACTATCAAGGCGAACGTCTCCACTAGAAAGTGTGACGTCAATAGAAGACTCGCCCGTAGGGCTGCTGTATGTAGGTGGTGCATCGGGAGTATTGTGTATGACTAGATTCATCTCTGCGATGAAATCTTCAACGGCACAACGTCTTTCGGTATCGGTGGAACGATATTTGCCATACCAAAGGATAGACGACGCATTAACGTCAGCACCTATAATAACTTTCTGACCTACAAGCGACCGCAAAACATGACGGAGATGGTGTATATGGGGACCCACGGGGTCTGAATATTGAAAATAACAGCTCACGATGTAAACTTTATAAACCGGTGTTGAAACTTCCGCGACAGCACAGTGTGACGTCATAAGGTTACGCACGGATGTGATGGTAAAATTTGAGTCGGATACATAAATACCTGCTCGTGAACCATTATCTAGCTGTACTACCCTATTACGTAAACGCGCGTGTTGGTATTGCTCTTGCACAAGTACTATATCAAGTTTATAATCCCGAGTTAATATTTCCAATTCCGACGTCGCTATTCTATCATTATGGAGATTCAACTGACCGATTGTAAGGCTATTATCCATTATAAAATGTTAATAATGAGTCGAGAGAATAAGAAGTTCCAACTTATGTTTATATGAAGGACACTCTTGAGACCCGCACCGATGATCGTGAGGTTTTTTAAAACGCTTACATGACGCGCATACCGGCTTAAAATCAGTCTTGTCAAAATCCGGTCAAAGCCCGGTCAAAGTCCTATCAAAGTCCGGTCGAAGACCGGTTAAATTCCAGTCGAAATCCGGTCAAATACCGGTCAAAGTCCTGTCAAAATCCGGTCAAAGTCCGGTCAAATACCGGTCAAAGTCCTGCCAAAATCCGGTTAAAGCCCAGTCAAAGACTTGTCAAAATCCGGTCAAGGTCCTGTCGAAGGCCGTTTAAAGTCCGGTTAAAGTCACGTCGAAGTTTGTCATAAACCGGTCAAAGCCCTATCAAAGTCCGGTCGAAGTCCGGTTAAAGTCCGGTCAAAAACCGGTCGAAGTCCGGCCTAAGTCCGGTCAAAGCCCGGTCTAAGTCCGGCCAAAGACCTGTCAAAGTCCAGTCAAACTCCGGTCATAGCCCGGTTAAAGTCCGGTTGAAGTCCGGTCAAGGTCCTGTCAAAGTTTGTCAAAATCCGGTCAAAGCCCTATCAAAGTCCTGTCAAAGTCCGGTCGAAGTCCGGTCAAAGTCCTTTCGAAGTCCGGTTAAAGTCCGGTCAAAGCCATATCAAAGTACGGTCGAAGTCCGGTTAAAATCCGGTTAAAATCCAGTCAAAGTCTTGTCAAAATCCGGTCAAAGCCCGATCAAAGTCCTGTCGAAGTTTGTCATAATCCGGTCAAAGCCCTATCAAAGTCCGGTCTAAGTCCGGCCAAAGACCTGTCAAACTCCGGTCATAGCCCGGTCAAAGTCCGGTTAAAGTCCGGTCAAAGTCCGGTTGAAGTCCGGTCAAAGTCCGGTCCAAGCTGACTGGTCACTGTCTGACGCCACCTGGGACTTCGAAATAATCGATGTTCCAGGGAGGTCAGCTAACGCTGGCTGGTCGATGGACCGCTCGCGTTACGGAACGTTTCGATTCACCCTCCCATAAGAAGTTATCACTTCAAAATATACATATAGAGACTATTCCGCCCACACACCCTCCATTGTAATTCTTGTGGACCAGGATCAATAATGGCACGCAGTTTTGTTGACACCGAGCAATAAAGCTCGGCGAGTCTCTAGGAAAAAGATATAATATTGAGTATGTGTGTTACCTCCATCCATGTATGCATGCGGCGGCAGTGGCGCTCCGGCGGGGCGTCGCTCGAACCGAGCCAGCAGCACGCGCCCGCTGCCGTCCAGCCGCACCGACTCCAGCGTGTCGTAGTACGCGTCCACGAAGTACAGCCTCCTCGCGGGAGAAGCGAGCGCGAGCGCCGTGACGCGCCGCACGCGCGACCGCACCACCCACCGCGCCCCCGCCCCGTCCAACCCCGCGCGTACCACGCCCGGCGCCGCGCCGCGGCTCGACCAGAACATCAGCCGGCTCTCGTTGTGGAGCACGATGTCGTCCAGCTCGCCGCCCTCGCGCCGGTACAGCGTCACGCGCCGCCGCCCCTCCAGCGTGGCGCAGTACACCGCGCCCACCGTGCTCACCGCGCCCGCTGCCGACTCGTTGGACACCGCCGTCCAGTACAGTCGCCGCGACACCCAGTCTACGGCCACGCCGCGGATGATGCCTCCGTCGCGAACCTGCGCACAAACACATTACAAACTATATTCCCGGGGAACTAATATGTGATTTATCAAAATGACAAATTAAACAATTTATGATTGGTCGAGCTGTGGTATGGACCCATTAATTCACCTGTTTCTCAGCTGTTGTATTTACAACAGTTACAATTTGAGAAATAAACTCACAAGTATTTGATGTTGTGCATCATCATCAACAATATGTTCAGCGTCGGTTGCGAGCATGCGCGTGAGATTAGTGCGCACGAGGCGTCCGGTCTCGTCTCCCCACCACGCCCACCAGGTGCCGTCGATGATCGCGGCGGTGAGTGCGTTGATGTGTGGGCGAGCGTGTGCGGGGGCGGGTGGTGAGACGCGCTCGTTCTTCCGCCCCGCCCACACGCGCAGTGCACCGCCTTCAGCTACCAGCACAACTGGCTTGTCACCTGCCAACACACACCAAACATACTACTACAGGGTATTTGACTCGTATTGTTTTGATATTTTAATCAATAAGTTACTTTCCCCAAAACCTATTATCGAAAGAATCATATAAATCCAGTAAAAACATAAAAAGTTAGAAACTACTAAAATCTTCTGGAAGGGGTAGTTGTCAAATGACAGAAAAACGAAGCACGACATGGCATGTTACGTCATCAAACAGGTCAGGCCTATTACGGTGAATGCGTGGGAAGGAGTTAGCGAGATTTCACCGATCTTTGCTGATACCAATATTTAAAGCATGAACTGCACCATTATTGAAGTGAAACTTCTTTATCGGCGTTAGAAAAATAAAATCGTCACATTTTTCCGTTACGCGGCACGCGTCACGTTTTAGACTTAGACTGGATTTTGACCAGACTTTCACTGGACTTGACAGGACTTTCATCGGACTTCGACCGGATGTTGACCGGACGTTGACCCGACTTTGACCGGATTTTGACCGGACTTTGACCCGACATAGACCGGACATAGACCGGACACAGACCGGACATAGACCGGACACAGACCGGACTTTAACCGGGCTTTGACCCGACTTTGACAGGGCTTTGACCAGACTCTGACCGGACTTTAACCTTGCTGACCGGACTTTGACCGGACGTTGACCTGACTTTGACCGGACTTTAACCGGGCTTTGACCTAACTTTGACCGGGCTTTGACCAGACTCTGACCGGGCTTTAACCGGGCTGACCGGACTTTGACCGGACGTTAACCCGACTTTGACCGGACTTGACTGGATTTTGACCGGACCTCGACAGGACTTTGACCGGACTCTGAAAGGGCTTTGACCGGTTTTTTTTTTAATCCTGGCTCGGCAAAATGACTACGCCACACCTGATGGTAAGTGTAGCGCAATCCAGGAATAGTGTCGACCAACGACAAACAGTGTGTCCATCGTTGGTCGGCACGATCATGCCGGCCTGCAACTTTGACTGGAACAGGACTTTGACCGGACTTTGACCGGGCTTTGACCGGACTTTGACCCGACTTTGACCGGACTTTGACCGGGCTTTGACCACACTCTGACCGGACTTTAACCGGGCTGATCGGACTTTGACCGGACGTTGACCCGATTTTGACCGGACTTTAACCTAACTTTGACCGGACTCTGACCGGACTTTAACCGGGCTGACCGGACTTTGACCGGACACAGAACGGACACAGACCGGACTTTGACAGGACTTTGATCGGACTTTGACCGGATTTTGACCGGACTTTGACCGGGCTTTGACCGGGCTTTGACCAGACTCTGACCGGACTTTAACCGGGCTGACCGGGCTTTGACCGGACGTTAACCCGACTTTGACCGGATATAGACCGGACTTTAACCGGGCTGACCGGACTTTGACCGGACGTTAACCCGACTTTGACCGGACTTGACTGGATTTTGACCGGACCTCGACAGGACTTTGACCGGACTCTGACCGGACTTTGACCGGGTTTGACCGGATTTTGACCCGAATTTGACCGGACTTTGACCGGGCTTTAACCGGGCTTTGACCAGACTCTGACCGGACTTTAACCGGGCTGACCGGACTTTGACCGGACGTTGCCCCGACTTTGACCGGATATAGACCGGACTTTGACCGGATTTTGACCGGACTTTGACCCGACTTTGACCGTACATAGACCGGACTTTGACTGGACTTTGACGGACTTTGACAGGACTTTGACCGGACTTTGATCGGACTTTGACCGGATTTTGACTGGACTTCTTTTGTCGAGCGTCCCGAGACGCACACTTTTTTTGTATTCATGTCTATAATAATAAAAGCCTTTTGTTTAAACTTTATCTAATTTAACTTTATTAGACCAATTTCTGTAAAGTTGCATATAGTAGATCATTTTTGGAAAAATAAGGTCATAAAGAAGTTTCACTTCCTACGTGTGTACACTAGTACACGCACACATTTTTTATTACCCAATTTTAGTTTTGTTTCCGCAAAATTTATTTTTCGTATTATTGCCGGGTGCATATAAAATAATGTATACAAATATAGGATGGTATGGATGGTAACATGGTCGAGCCGGCCCATACATGTTGTAGACAAATCTGTGTAAATGATTACCACTTACCGAGTGCCTCACATGTCAGTGTGCCGTCCGGAAGGAGTCGCTGCTTGTATCCACTGACACACCTACAACATAATCATGCGCTCATTTACAGCTCAATCTACATACAAATCGATAATAACCTAAACGTGTACACTCCTAACGTCAATTAGAGAGGCATCTGCAACCGTTTAGCGAATGATTTTCTTCAAATCGAGTTAAGAATAATCTCGATTAAAGCAGCTCTTAAACGAACATTCATTCGGTCTATTTATTCAGTCGCTACCATGACATGGTATTTAACATCTATGGATAACTGCTTAAACTTAAAACATGTCTCTTTTTGGTTTAGGTTTGATAAATCTTAATAGATATTAACAGAATATTCATGTGGGGAAGTCCAACCTTTCGGATCTTATAACATGAACAATGGCCCGTGATACTCGACCGATCAACACGCAACCGACCCGCATTGGAATAGCGATGTTACGTTTCAAATAAGGATGGACCTTTATCCAGTCGTATGACACTGAGGTGGAGGTCACGGAAAAGATAAATCGATTATGTGAGGGAAGATATTAATTTCATTATGTCGTGTTGTGTGACTTGCAGGGTTGTGTAAATATAACGGAGTAAACGATTAGAGATCGATTCTCCTCAAGTACGCACACAGTAACTTGGACTGAAGCCGAACCGTACTAGAAGAACTTGTTGGGGATACAAGTATCACATCACATTGCCACATCGAGGGCGTAATATCCGCCACTTCACGCAGGGTCGGAATCCTGAACAGGGTGCGTCGGTTTTTTGCTCCCGGTCAGCTTTACCGCTTATACAAAGCGCAAGCTCGGCCGGGTGTGGAGTACTGTTCGCACCTTTGGGACGGTTCCGCCAAATACTTACTCGATGCCTTGGACGGATTGCAGCGTCGGGCTGTCCGCATTGTGAATGATGCAGACGTTACGGGACGCTTAGAACCGCTACAATTGCGGAGGGACATTGCCTCACTGAGCGTCTTGTACCGTCTGTATCACGGTGAATGCTCCGAAGAATTGTTTGACCTTATCCCATCCTCACCTTTCCTTAACAGAACCACGCGTGCTGGCTAGCGTTACCACAGCTTTGTGGTCTCTTCCATCTCGGCTCGAACTAAAAAGTTCGCGAATTCTTACTTCTGCCGGACCATTAAGCTGTGGAATAGTTTGCCGGCACACGTGTTCCCTCCTTCCTATAATATTGGGTCCTTTAAACGGAGTGTGAAGAAGCAGTTAGGCAGGCCGGCATGATCGTGCCGACCAACGATAGACACACTGTTTGTCTTTGGTCGACACTATCCCTGGATTGCGCTACACTTACCATCAGGTGTGGCGTAGTCATTTTGCCGAGCCAGGATAAAAAAAAAAAAAAAAGTATGATCTTATCTATGTGGAGTAATAGAGCACTCACTTGCAGGTGTAGTTATTATGTTTGGGCAGACACAGCTGCGAGCAGGAGTTCCATTTGCACGCGCGGCTCTCCTCTGTGAACAACACACAACACACGACAATCAGTACGTCTCCCTGCAACAGTGTTGTTGCGCATGTGTGCGTGCGTACGTGCGTGCGTGTATGCGCGAGTCCGTGCGTACGTACCGTCCTCGCACGTCGCCGTGTCGGGTACGCAGCGTCCGTCACCACAGAGCTTTTCGTCACGTTCGCAAGGTGTTTCTTCACCCAGGAGTCGATGCCACTGACCTGATGTATCATATAACGTATAATAGTATGTATTTTCAAATAACTAATAAAACTATATTAAGATGCAGGTTACTGCACAACCGAAGCAAGAATTTAACAGAAGCAATTAGAAAATAACAATCTTATGCACGTCTTCGTAAATGCCAATCCTCTGTTTCTCGTTTTGTTGATATTTTCATCTGTGCTACGAGAAAATTCTTCCATTTAACAACATGCGTAACCGAAAGATGCTTACAATTGAGTGGTGCCTCGTCGTCCCCGGTGCTGCAGTCGTTGAATCCGTCGCACAGTAATGAGCGCGGAATGCATGTATTGTCGCTACACCTGTGAACCAACTTCAAATGCTACACTCATCCGCATCATATCATTATCAGTTTTAACAAGAGTGTGAAGTCAGACGTAGAATTACGATGTACTAAAATCAATGTAAGTAATATAATATCATTTATTTTGGGGCATCTTATAATGTTTGAGTTTCGAAAAAATTCAGTCCAGCTTAAAGGAGCAGTATCCAAAGAGGTGAAATAAATAAAAAGTGATAGAGTACCTGAATGTATGCGGTGGACAAGCGGTCCGTTCACAGAGCGCGGGCAGTTCATCTGCGCCGGCGCAGTCGTTCCGTCCGTCGCAGCGCCAGGCGGCGGGCGCGCACGCAGCCGCCCCGCACGCGAGCCTCGCGCCGCAGCCTGCGTGCACCACGCCCTCGGGCCCGCACGATGACTCGTCCTCCCCGTCGGCGCAGTCGGGCTCGCCGTCGCACCACCAGTCGCGCAGCACACAGCGCGTGCCGTCGCGACAGGGCGCGGCGCCGGGCCCGCAGTGCGGCGCGCACCCCGCCTCGTCCGACCCGTCGCCGCACTCCGCCGCGCCGGAGCAACGCAGCGCGCCGCGGATGCACTCGCCAGACGCACACCTGACATCATTTTTTTGAAGTTATACTTCTTTAGGCGCGTTATGAAAAAATGATGAGAGTGAAATTTTAAGATGCGCGCGCACCTGTGACACAAAAAATTAACAGTATGAAGTTAGGCGCGTTAAGAAAAAATGATGAGAGCAGTATGAAGTTAGGCGCGTTATGAAAAAATGATGAGAGTGAAATAAAAAAATAAATAAATAAATATAAATAAATAAATATAAATATATATATATATATATATATATATATATAATTATATATAGATGCGGTTTTTATTTTATAATTTGGAACATGGTGCAGTAAAAAAAGTACCAGGTTCGCATAAACGCGAAGAGAGTAGAATGTCCATTTTACATGGCGAGTAGCCGTAATTAATAAACAAATGACGATTTCGACAAAGAAAAACTCTTTAGGTTTTTTCTTATTCGGAACATGTTGCCGTCAAAAGTACCAGGCTCGCATAAACGCGAAGAGAGTAGAATGTACTTCTATCGTGTCGAGTGGATATGTTGATATAAATTAAAATACTTTTATTTAATATAATTAACACTAAATATTATTAAATTATTAATGTTAAATACTTATTATTGGTTATTTAATGATGCAAAAGAAGTATAACTTCTCACGCGCGTACATAAGTACACGCACCCATTTTTTTTTTTTTTTTATTATTGCATAGGCCGGCAATCGAGCAAGTGGGTCACCTGATGGTAAAAGATCTCCACCGCCCATGTACGCCCACCACCAAAACGATCATGGGCGCACTGCCGACCTTAAAGGAAAGGGATAATTAGGGATTGGGAAGGGGAGGGGATTTGGGCTTCCGGATATCTCACTCACCGTACGAAACGCAGCAGCAAACCGCTACTTTACGTCGGTTTTCTGTGAGACAGTGGTAACGACCCGGTCGAGCCAGCCCATTCATGCTGTAGACAAAACTGTCCACAGCGTGGCTCTACCACCCAACACCCATCACGTTGTTATTCATGCACTTATATTCACTTTACTCCTTTTTCATTGCATGTTTATGATATTACTTATCTATTTTAGTGTCTAATAAAATAATATGAATGACAGTATTCAAAAGACATGAATAACAGCTAGTGCACAAAAGAGTGCCTCACTATGTAATGAGACCCAGTCTAGTTTATTGTTTTGTTCATAAATATGTAGTAATAAGTTTATGCAACTTCTTGCGGCATTGTTTTGTCGACCGTTATGGGACTTTGATCGAAATTTTATTTGAACTGCATTGTATTTGTCATCAAATGCATTTTAGAAACTTTGCCGTGTCAGAATAACAAATATGTAATTTCCAAGAGACTCTAGTATAGGGTTATCAATTATAATATGGTAGATACCTTAACAAGTAATAAGAAAAATAACATACCTCATGGAAATACAGCATAAATGGAGTCAAAGCATACTGTAGCAGTTTTATAATGTAATGATGAGCATTAAATCCAACACACCTGAACTCCGATTCGGAGCAGTCTCGTGGCGCGCACCCCATCTCATCGGCGGAGTCTCCGCAGTCGTCCTCGTAGTCGCAGCGCCAGCGGCCCGGGATGCAGCGTCCGTCGGGGCAGCGGAAGTAGGTGGGGTCGCAGGGCGGCGCGGCGGCCCGCTCGCGGCAGTCGGCCTCGTCCTCGCCGCCGGGGCAGTCGGGCTCGGCGTCGCACAGCCACTCGCGCGGGATGCAGCGTCCGGAGCGGCAGCGGTACTGTCCGGCGGCGCACACGCGCGTGTCGCACACGGCGCCCTCGTCCGACCCGTCGCCGCAGTCCGAGTCCGAGTCGCACACCCACACCAGCGGCACGCACGCACCGGACGCGCACTGGAACTGCAACCGAACGCATGAACACTCACGCTCTACATCTCTATATCAAAATTCAAACACACGTTACACATTATTTACGTTTTCTTTCCATACATTTTGTTCTCCCAATTGACCATGAAGATTTTATATGACTGTTCGAGTATATTATAATAAAAACTATTAGTCACTAGAATTTATTACATTCATTTGTTTACTTTTAACCAAGTAGGTTATATATTACTTATACCAAAATATTGAACAACATGCCACCATTATCTAGTTAGTAAATGCCGAAGAGCATACAAATGTGATGTGGTACTGACATCTCTAGTGGCGCAGGTGCGCGGCGGACAGTGCAGCTCGTCGTCTCCGTCGTGGCAGTCGGCGCGCCCGTCGCAGCGCAGCGCGGCCGGCACGCAGCGAGCGCTCGCGTGCGCGGACACGTTGCCGCGACACTTCCACTGGGACGACAGGCACGTGAACTGCACACACACACACCATTCATTACAATTAACCGTATTGTTGTGTTCAATATACTGTGTGGCGATTAGGTTATCACATTAAATGATACCACATATACTACATGTCATTCTTTAACTATATCCAAAAAATAAATTAAATACCTGCGAAATATTACTCAAGGGATTTTTTTTCTAATTTAACATTTGAGAAATAATTACGTCAACAAAACTACACACTTTAGAGAACATTATAGGAATTTAGATAGTAAATACGTGACCCTGCATGACGACAGTGCGGTGGACTAAAGGCCTAACTTCTATCGATCATAAAGATTGTCCGTTTCTCTAATCATGTTATTATACAAGTGTATGAATGCGACATATGAGTTTTGAGAATCGGCCGTAACTGCCGTGTGTTATATGTACGTACATTATCACAGTCCCGTTCGTCGCTGCCGTCGCCGCAGTGGTGGTCGCCGTCGCAGATGAGCGCGGGATGCAGACAGCGTCCGTTGTCGCACTGGAACTGTCCGGGCGCACAGCGCGCCGCCGGACACGTCGCCGGCTCGTCCGACCCGTCCCCGCAGTCGTCCTGCACACACACACACAACACATCGACACGTGCACCACACGTCCCCAGGAGTTCATGGGAATTTATGTGGTAGAAAAGTTCACTCGACCGACTTGGTCTTTCAATACCACCGAAATGGGAGCTTGTCCCTGCATCCTTTATGGTCAGTGTCTGACTGAATCCTTTCTTCCGCAATTGTAAATAATTTCCTTAAATATAGGAAACACACTAACGATTTCCTCGATATTGTGAGTGTTTGCGGATTATTTTATTGACTATCAAAGGCAGACGAACTGACGCCCTACCTTAGGTAAGTGATTACCGTCACATTAGCAACACCAGAGGGTACAGCCAAGCCGCTGTCTAGCGTGATATGGATGGTGATGATCGCTAATCGCGAACATGATCAAATGAGCGGAAGTGGTAAATGTATATGTTTCGATGATGCCATTACCATACAATTTTGAATAACCATGTCAGTGAAGGGTAATTCTGATTTTAAGCTACTAAATAATTTCGGACGATGTTGGCTGTAAGGACGATTGTGAAGATACCATGTAACACACACAAAAAAGCAACTGAGAACCTCATCTATATAACATAAGGACTCGTGCCTGTAATACACAAAGGAGTAGGCAGAGGTGTCGCCAGTACACCCAGATTTTGCCGAGCGTATCTCCGTCCCATGATGTGATAGGGAGCGAGCCTATCGCCATACCGGATACAATTACAGACTCCGAGCTGATACTAATCATTTCGCAATAGAATACCCAATATCACTTTTACCCAATTCAGGAATCGAACCCAATACACCGCGAACGCAATATAACTGCGTCAGCGAAGCAGTCTCATTTGTTTAAGTGAAATCGATAGAGTATTACCTGTGTGTCGCAGCGCCACCAGAACGGTATGCACTTGAGCGAGGTGGCACAGACGAAGTGCGCGGACGTGCAGTTGGGCGAGCACGTGCGCCCGTCCGGGGACAACTCCCAGTGTTCCGGACACGCGCACCGAGCCGTCGCACCACCACCAGCACCGCCCGCACCGTCCTCACCGGCGGCAGGTGACAACAAACACAGCCCGGAACAGTTGAGAGCTTCGCATAATGCTGACAGTTCTGCACACAACACGGTAAGGATGCGACGGTTATGATGGACGTATGTTTCTAACCAGCGATAAACCAGCTTAATGTCAGGGTCTACAATCCGGCATTATGATTTAACGGTAGATTTAGTGATGTGGGGCAACTGGCCGTGTGATCCCCACAACCCGCAACTGGAACTAAGCTTCGCCATTGCCTCGAAAGTTAATAAACAAGACGTTAGTAATCAAGTGAGGTTGACTTTGTGTCTAAGATGTTGGTGGCCCACTTACACTCCCAATGTACGAATATGCTGATGTTTATATAATGTACTTAAAATGACAATGTATTGAACCATTTATACGGTCAAGCAAGGTGTGTGTGGTTATCGAATCGAAGCTATGACATCAGTCGCCCATACCTCATATAGATATCAAAACATAATTATAATAAGTATTATATAGTGGGCCGGGTGTGGCGTATTGTACATGTGTGCATGTGTGTTCACTCACCGGGTAGTGGTGGTTGCCTGGCGGGATGCCACACACGCAGGTCCATCGGCTTGTGCACAGTGTGTACGACAGTGCGACACTCGTACGCGCCGCCTGCACTGAGGTCAGTGTCGTTGTACTGCGCGTGCGCGTGCGTGTGTGCGTGCGCGTGCGGGCGCGGGCGGCGGCGACACGACTCGACCGCGCGCGTCTCCCAGTCGGTCCAGTACACGCGGCCCGCCCACACGCCCAGCGCGAACACGTGGTGCAGGCGCAGCCACGGCATACGCTCTGCAATATAACACGATTTACGACGATAAAATGTTAGCTTTTACTCTTGACTCCGCCCATGTGAATGTCTTTGTGTTTCGTGTACTATATCCTAATTGTGGTCATTTTTAAATATGGTAGCAAACTACTCAAGCTAATAAAACGTAAGGTCCGAGGTTCAGATCCCAAGTCGAGCAGTTACAATTTGTGTTTCGAGTGGAGAAATCATATATGAGTTGCCCGGGACTGCAATTTGAGCTCGATATATTGACAAGCTCGCTCTTTATCACACTATAGAAGGGAACAAGGTAGACAGCATGCTTACCTCTAGAGAACAGCACCCTCACTCTCTTGCCATCGAGGTCGGCGACGGCGATGTAGTCTTCTCTAGCGTCTGCGAAATACAACTCCTCGGAGGCGTACAGTACGGTGAGCGCGTTTGGCCAACCCAGCCCAGCGCTGATCAGCACCTACACATACAGACTTCGTTATACGAGGATTTGAAATACCACAGAAACCCGCTGGAGCATGTAGCTTAGTGTCTGTGGTGGATAAAAATGGTACCTTACTACTAGGTAAGTTTTACACAGCTATGGCCGGCAATCAAACATGTGATAACCACCGACCAGAAAAATTGTGGGTGAATTGCCGGCTTAAAAGGAAAGAAACGGAGGAGGGAGGGAGCAGGCTTACTTGGACTTCCGAAAATCTAACTCATCACACGAAACGTGAAAGAAAGCTGTCGTCATGTCAAAACATTTTTGCGAAGCAGTCGTGTCACCTTGGTCAAACTGTGAGACACGACGAGTCTTCGAAGGCAATAAACTGCGCAAATATTGGCAAAGCCGTAGATAAAATAATTAACTAAAGAAATAAGGTAAGGTTTAACAGATGTAAGGGCGTTTATAACAGAAGCTAGATGTTTTAAATTAGAAGATGCGTACCTGTTGTTGCGATCCGTCCATGCCGGCGCGTCCGATGTGCGGCGCGGCGCCCCAGTCCGACCAGTAGAGCAGTCCTCTGGCGGGGTGCAGCGCCAGCGCGCGCGGCTCGTGCAGGCGGCCGCGCACCAGCACGCGCCGGTGCCGCCCGTCCAGCCGCGACACCTCCACCGTGTCCGTGCCCTTGTCGCACCAGTACAGGTTGCCGCCCACCCAGTCCACCGCCAGACCGTCCGGGTTCTGCAGCGTCGCGCCGTGTAACAGCTGCAACATACACACAACACACCTCACACGACTATACGACTTCACACAGGGAACTCTAACTAAAGACTAGAGTCTTAAAGACCGGACTGGAGTAAGAAAGAGTTAGAACTCTTTCTTACTAAAATTGTTAGATGGTGATACAAGGTGGTAGGTCCCACGTATGCGAGAGGCCGTCTGGGTTGGTACCACCGCGCAATCTATTTCTCAAACCAAGCAACAGTATGTAAGCACTGTTGTGTTTCAATTTAAAGGACACTGAAGCCAATGAAATTTCTGGGAATTATGAGAGTTAACATCTTGTGTCTCGGGGTGACGAGTGCAGTTCAGTGATATGCAGTGCTTTGTAATTCAAAGTGCTGCGGTGTTGATTCTGTTTATGGGCAGGCGTGGCGCTTGCTATCAGGCGAGCACCTTGCTCGTCTCGTCATTCAATCAAATAAAAAAAAAGTGTGCGTCTCGGGACGCTCGACAGAAGTGATAACTTAAACTAATGTGGGTTAAAATGAGAGCGGAGGAGCCTGCCTACTGCTGCCGTATGCGTGAGAGAAAGGGAAGCCAGAGTGGCGCCGTGACGCGTTACGTTACGAAGTCCGGTCAAAGTCATGTCAAAGTCCTGTCAAGGTCCTGTCAAAGTTTGTCAAAATCCGGTCAAAGCCCTATCAAAGTCCTGTCAAAGTCCGGTCGAAGTCCGGCTAAAGTCCGGTCAAATACCAGTCAAAGTCCGGTCAAATACCTGTCAAAGTCCTGTCAAAATCCGGTCAAAGTCCGGTCAAAGCCCGGTCAAAGCCCTATCAAAGTCCTGTCAAAGTCCGGTCGAAGTCTGGCTAAAGTCCGGTCAAATACCGGTCAGTCCTGTCAAAATCCAGTCAAAGTCCGGTCGAAGTCCGGTCAAATACCAGTCAAAGTCCTGTCAAAATTCGGTCAAAGTCCAGTCAAAGTCCGGTCAAATACCGGTCAAAGTCCTGCCAAAATCCGGTTAAAGTCCAGTTAAAGTAATGTCAGTCTTGTCAAAATCCGGTCAAAGCCCGGTCAAAGTCCTATCAAAGTCCGGTCGAAGTCCGGTTAAAGTCCAGTCGAAATCCGGTCAAATACCGGTCAAAGTCCGGTCAAATACTAGTCAAAGTCCTGTCAAAATCCGGTCAAAGTCCAGTCAAAGCCCTGTCAAAGTCCGGTCAAATACCGGTCAAAGTCCTGCCAAAATCCGGTTAAAGTCCAGTCAAAGTAATGTCAGTCTTGTCAAAATCCGGTCAAAGCCCGGTCAAAGTCCTATCAAAGTCTGGTCAAATACCGGTCAAAGTCCTGCCAAAATCCGGTTAAAGCCCAGTCAAAGTAATGTCAGTCTTGTCAAAATCCGGTCAAAGCCCGGTCAAAGTCCTATCAAAGTCCGGTTAAAGTCCAGTCGTAATCCGGCAAATACCGGTCAAAAACCTGTCAAAATCCGGTCAAAGTCCTGTCAAAGTTTGTCAAAATCCGGTCAAAGCCCTATCAAAGTCCGGTCGAAATCTGGTTAAAGTCCTGTCAAAATCCGGTCAAAGTCCAGTCAAAGCCCTGTCAAAGTCCGGTCAAATACCGGTCAAAGTCCTGCCAAAATCCGGTTAAAGTCCATTCAAAGTAATGTCAGTCTTGTCAAAATCCGGTCAAAGTCCTATCAAAATCCGATCAAAGTCCGGTCGAAGTCCGGTTAAAGTCCGGTCAAAATCCGGTCAAAGTCCAGTCAAAGTCCTGCCAAAATCCGGTTAAAGTCCAGTCAAAGCCCTATCAAAGTCCTGTCAAAGTCCGGTCGAAGTCCGGTTAAAGTCCGGTCAAAGTCCGGTCAAAGTCCGGTCAAAGCCCGGTCGAAGTCCGGTCAAATACCGGTCGAAGTCCGGTCTAAGTCCGGTCAAAGTCCGGTCTAAGTCCGGCCGAAGACCTGTCAAAGACCGGTCAAACCCCGGTCATAGCCCGGTCAAAGTCCGGTTAAAGTCCGGTCAAAGTCCGGTCAAAGCCCGGTTGAAGTCCGGTCAAAGTCCGGTCCAAGCAGACTGGTCCCTGTGTGACGCAACCTGGGACTTCGAAATAATCGATGTTCCAGGGAGGTCGGCTAACGCTGGCTGGTCGATGGACTGCTCGCGTTACGGAACGTTTCGGTTCACCCTCCCATAAGAAGTTATCACTTCAAAAACTGGTACGATCGTACCTGGTAGTGTTCTTCGGGCAGTCTAGGCGCGAGGGGTGGTAGGAGTGGTACGAGGGGCGCGGGGGTGGACGCCGTGGTGTTCCGGCACAACCGCTTGATGGAGCTGCCGAGTCGTGTGACGTCACTCCAGTACAGACACCCGGTGGCCCACTCCATGTCGAGCGCCACGCCGTTGGTGAGGTTGTGTACGAGGAGTGAACTGACTCCCCCTACACCTGTCCCCACCCCTGTAACCTCTGCAGATATCGTGGCGCGGCGGATGTAGTAGCGATTGGTGAAAATTAATGACGCACGGACCGCTGCACAGAACACACATTTTATACTGATGTTATTATTATCTTTTGTATAATACTATACTCTAAAATAGGTAATGTCGGTACGAACACGATACGAGACAAATTTGATTTAACCACAAATGCTTTACATTATAATACATTTTGTTTATAATATAACTGGGGCGCAAAGGTTGTAGGGCTCGTCTACGTCAGCGCATGCGCCGTCCGACACCACCTATTCATGTAGTGGTCTCACTCACCCGACACAGGCTCACAGCTGACCCCATCCTCCATGAGCCTGTACCCGTGTGCGCAGGAGCACCGGTAGCTGCCGCGCGTGTTGTCGCAGCGCTGGTCGCAGGGCTCGTCCTCGCGGCACTCGTCCACGTCGACGCACGCGCCGCCCCTCGCCCGCCACCCCGCCCTGCACCAGCACGCACGCCCCACGGGCAGGTCCGTGCAATTGTGCGCACACTCGCCGTTCAGTACTGCGCACTCGTCGATGTCTGCGGGCATATCGATGTTTTTAAAAAAAATATTGGAATTAGAGGCAATATGGCCTTATGCATGGACTTATACAAAATAGTGACAGTGTCTCTCAGGATAAATAATAAATAAAGAAATACACCCAAAAATCACATACATAGTTCTGACCCCACAGTAAGATACGAGTCTTGTGTCGTGGGTATCAGGAACTACGAGAGACTTTTGGTCTCACAACACCCAGACCCCGAAACAAATATTTGGGGATCACACAAACATTTGTCTGGGTGCGGGAATCGAACCCGCGGCCTCTCGCTTCACAGCCAGCTACTCGCCGGCTGTGCCACGGAGGTTGTCAAATGTATCGTGAGCTATTGTATATCATATACCTAGTGAGATTAGATTTGTTGATTTTCTAAAATTAAACAACACGTGTGAGAGTGTGTACGTGTGAGGTGTGTTGGTTGTGTACTCACTGCACCGCCACTCGTCGGTGAAGTCTGCGCAGTCTAGTGCGCCGTCGCAGAGCGCTTGTGTGGGCACGCACGCGCCGTCCCCGCACTGCCACTCGCCGCGCACGCACTCGCCGCGCGACACCACGCTCGCACCCGCACTACCGCCCGCACTACCACCCACACCACCACCCGCATCCGCTCCCGGCTCACCGAACGCTAGGGCGAACGATGCTGTAACAAACATTGACATGTAAACACCGACATCGTAATGTCTTAACGCCGATGTATATCCTTAAGAATCGTATTTAACCACTAAACATGTTTTAAACACGTACTATCGTATGAAAAGTTAAAGTTACTAAGCATGTTTAGCGAATAAATACGATTTATGATCGTCGTGCACATCGACCTAAATAATCTTATGAACGAGAGTTGAAAGCTGCAAATGGCTTAGTTGCAGCATCAGATCATGCCTAGCTAACAGTATCGATTAAATTAGCTTTCCGATTTAAAAAATGCACCCCAATCGATTCATTTGTTTAGACGGTACGATGTCGCAGATAAAACAACACCAAATAAAGGGGTTAAAATTGTAACTCTTTTCAAGAACTATAAAAAGATTTCATTAACAGTGAATATCTTAAACAATAATCAACATAATATTGAAAATGTACTATGTAATAAGAATCAGTTTATGTACGTCATACTCACAGCACACAAACGGGTCCTCATCAGTACCAGCGCCTCCACCGCCGCCATCCTCGCAATGATCACGTCCGTCACACACGTGGTCACGCGGCACGCACCGGCCCGCACAGTACAGCGCCCCCGGCATGCCCGCGCACAGCGGATGTGATGCGGGCACGGGTGTGGATGCGGACGCGGCTGCGGGTGCAGGTGCGGGCGCGGGCGCGGGCGCGGGGGGAGACACCGACGCCGCACACCCCGCCGGCTCGTCCGACCCGTCCTCGCAGTCCGCGTCACCGTCACAGTACAGACTCTAAGGATAAACATGTCCATGAAGGGTATAGTCGAACACAGTGACGGTTTGGAACATTATTAGGAGGACAATGGAAAAATTCATGCACCATTTTCAATTATAGCAACGTTAAGACGTGACTGATTAACAATCATCCAAACTTATTATTGTTGGAGACGGTAGTATGACTAGTAGTATGATGTTCACCGCATGCAGACAGGTTCCGTCGGCGGCGCAGCGGAAGGCGTGCGGCGCGCAGGGGCAGGCGGCCTCGTCCTCGGCGCGCGGGCAGTCCGCGGCGCCGTCGCAGCGCGCCGACAGCGGCACGCACACGTTCCACGCGCCGCACTTCAACTGGTCTGTGCCGCACGACGCGTTCGAGTGCACGTGACCTGCAAGCACATACCACCACACCATCACACAATAAACAAACTAGTCTATATATATAAAAATGAATCGCTGTGCGTGTGTCTCGCAAAAACTCGAAACTGGCTGTACCGATTTGGCTAATTCTGATCTTGAAATATCTGTGGAAGTTCAGGGAAGGTTTACCCGGTGAGAAAAAATGAGTAACATAAATAATAAGTAACGGAAAACACTAAAACCGACAACTTAATTTTCCCATACAAACTGTTCCTAGGTATGAAACATTTGACATCTTTTTGATGTGAAACATCTATAAGCGCAGGTATAAACCGGATTGTTGGCGTTGCGAAGCTTGCAGTGGTGAGGGGATCTAGACAGGACAGGGACAGGACAGGACAGGGACAGGGACAGGGACAGGGACAGGGACAGGGACAGGGACAGGGACAGGGACAGGGACAGGGACAGGGACAGGGACAGGGACAGGGACAGGGACAGGGACAGGGACAGGGACAGGGACAGGGACAGGGACAGGGACAGGGACAGGGACAGGGACAGGGACAGGGACAGGGACAGGACAGGGACAGGACAGGACAGGACAGGACAGGGACAGGACAGGGACAGGACAGGGACAGGACAGTGACAGGACAGTGACAGGACAGTGACAGGACAGTGACAGGACAGTGACAGGACAGTGACAGGACAGTGACAGGACAGTGACAGGACAGTGACAGGACAGTGACAGGACAGTGACAGGACAGTGACAGGACAGTGACAGGACAGTGACAGGACAGTGACAGGACAGTGACAGGACAGTGACAGGACAGTGACAGGACAGTGACAGGACAGTGACAGGACAGTGACAGGACAGTGACAGGACAGTGACAGGACAGTGACAGGACAGTGACAGGACAGTGACAGGACAGTGACAGGACAGTGACAGGACAGTGACAGGACAGTGACAGGACAGTGACAGGACAGTGACAGGACAGTGACAGGACAGTGACAGGACAGTGACAGGACAGTGACAGGACAGTGACAGGACAGTGACAGGACAGTGACAGGACAGTGACAGGACAGTGACAGGACAGTGACAGGACAGTGACAGGACAGTGACAGGACAGGGACAGGGACAGGACAGGGACAGGGCAGGGACAGGGCAGGGACAGGGCAGGGACAGGGCAGGGCAGGGACAGGGCAGGGACAGGGCAGGGACAGGGCAGGGACAGGGCAGGGACAGGTCAGGGTCAGAGCAGGGACAGGGACAGGGGCAGGGACAGGGACAGGACAGGACAGGACAGGGCAGGGACAGGACTGTCCCACCGGGGGGAGGTGGAAGACAACCTGACTTAGGCCGTCGAAGTCAATTAAATGTGCGACGGGCTACCTCACGTGCAATGGTGCAGTACCTCACTTAATTGCATTTAATGTAAATGAAACATTTGTATTAAGTTTTGACCACAGTTTACAAAAATATATGTAGGTGATACGAAGTTCACCGCGTCATCTAGTATTTTATATAAAAACAAGAAAAAAAACGACTTTTAAACCTGACTCGCGGTGAGTTTACTATTATCCATTGACAAGTTTCACACTTTCAAATTGATATGAGACTAGCCTCGTAGTAAATCCTATTTAATAAAAAATAAACAGTCATCAAAATTGGTTGATATTTAGCGTGAACAGAGATAGTAAATATACACAGACGGATTGAAAATGTCTTCCTATTTTTAAATCAATTAAAATAATAGATTATATATTGATTTTAAACTAAATTATAGTCGCACTAAGTATAGTTATAACATATTTAACAATCGTCATGGCCCTTTCAAAGTTAATCATTTCACCCGCTTCATTCAACGGAAAACAAAAAAACGTGAATCACTAGTATTAAATCAGCCATAAATTACTGTCAGGTGACCCATTGTACCATCTTCACTTTCGCTGCCTATGCTATAAAAAAAAGGTTAGACATATTAGTTACCACAGTGTAGAGTTTCATCGCTCCCATCGGTACAGTCGGCGCGTCCGTCGCAGCGCCACGCCAGCGGGATACACTCCACCCCCCCGCCCCCGCCGCCCGCATCACCCGCATCCCCCGCACCACCCCCGCATTTGAACTGGGCCGGTCCGCATCCCTCTAGCGGTCCGTCGTCGAATGGATCTGGCACATGGTCCGTGGTAGGCACTTCTGGAAATGTTGTTTTGACTAATATCGAATACTGGTTGGATCGGATACCGGAATGCCTGGTTACATAACCAATTTGGATGAAATTTGATATAAAGATAGTTGGAATACCGAGGAACGCCATCACCAACATTTATACCAAATAAAATTATCGAAAAACTATTTACGATACGGTACGAAAGAGTTTTTGGTGTTTAATAAGTTAGCTTCCACGATAACTCGCACTGAGGCATCGTGAGAAGTGGTTCGTCCGTGGTGATGCAGAGATATATATTATTATAGTAATGTGCCGGTATCCGACGCGAGTCGGTAGCTTCGAAAGTGCGGCGAGAGCTGTATTTTACCCTTATTTAACTTTCTATTTCAATTAACATTTTGGAATAACAAAATAAGTTCGAATGATTTACTGCAACGGACGTACATGCACCGAGTTTAGAGCTTCAATGCGGTGTATGATTGTACGTGGTACAGTGAAAAACCGCATTGGACGTGTGTATGTATGTACCTGTGTAAGCCAGGGTAGCGTTAGTGGCGCAGTCGTTTCCGACGCACGCGCAGTCTCGCTCGTCGGACCCGTCCGCACAGTCCGCCACGCCGTCACATCGCGCCCACACTTCCACACACAACCCGTCCGAGCATCTACATACACACATACAACGATGCTGTACAAATGCACAAATAATAAAGACAGTATAAGAACGTCTTAAATCATGAACGATACAGGAACACTGCTAGAGGAACCACTTCCGATTTTCTTATAATAAACAATTGGCATAAACAAATTTTAGGTTCAGCGTTAGTTATCTCAGTAATAAAAATTAAGTCATTTTCTTGGTAAAATTCAGTAGCATAAAAAATAAACAAAACTTTACATAATGAAGCATATGCAAATCGGTGAGGCTCGCAGTGCGCGTGTTCATGATATGCATAAAACAACAACCTGATCTGTCCGTGCGCACAGTCGCAGCCGAGCTCGTCGGCGCCGTCGTCGCAGTCGGCGCGTCCGTCGCACAGCGCGTGCGCGCCCGCGCACCGCCCGCCCGCGCCGCACCGCACCGTGCCCGCCGGACACGACCGGGACGCTACACACACACACACACACACACGGTACATAACACTCTAACTGGTCCTATTACATAACATATTCTAACTTTAAAATAGGTTTACATTGGCCAGTTTTTTTTATCCTGACTTGGCAAAGTGACTACGCTACACCTCATGGTAAGTATAGCGCAATCCAAGAATAGTGTCGACCAACGATGAACAATGTGTCCATTGTAGGTCGCAAGATCATGCCGGCCTGCCAAAGGGCCAAAGGGGAGGGGATGGAAAAAGTGATGGGAAAAGGGTTAGGATCAGGGGGCAAGCCCCCGGGGAGAACCGGATATACACTGGCTGACCCTGGAACGCGACCCACACAAGGTGGGCCACTATGGCAGGTTTTAGCACCAGTGTACAGTGATCGCTATCCGGTCGGATACAAGTATCCTCCCACCGGCAAAATTTGCAGTTTGTATGGGTTACCATAGTTACTACTAGCTAGACACCTAGTTTAAAGTTAGAATATATTTTGTAATAACACCGTTAGTATTTGAATGTCAGTCGTAGTTGGTAAAATGTAGTAACAAACTATTAACTTATTCTGTCAAATAAATTGATTATTACATTAGAATATAACAAACAGGTGCATAATAATATAAAAAAGCATATTCATTTCGCCACTCACTGCAGTAGTAGAGGTCCTCGTCGCTGGCGTCGAGCGCGTCGCTGCAGTGCGGCACCCCGTCGCACACCAGCTCCTGCGGCAGGCACGCGCCCTCCGCGCACGCGAACAGCGGCGCCGCGCACCGTCCCGCGGCCGCGGCTGGTGCGCACGCGCGCCCGTCCGCCGACAGCACGCGCCCCGCCCCGCACGAGCACACCGCGCCGCCGCGAGCGTCCACCGTGCACACCTCCGCACACCCGCCGTTCAGCGTGACACACGGATCAGCAGAGCCTGCACACCATCACCTCGGTTACAATACAAACTCATGCTTATTGCTTTACACCAGTGTTTCCTAACGTGGGGGGTAATTGATAGTTAAGGAGGGCAATTTAAAAATGGACTCGATACGACTTTAATCCTTTCGCTTTGAGTTATTTAAATGCAATGCTAGATATCGGTGAAAAATTTACCAAAATGTTAAGGAAGGGCATGGCCTAAAAAGATTGGGAAACACTGCTTTATACACAGTACCTGGGCGACCGAGCTTTGCTCGGGTGAAAAAAAAAAAAAAAAGGAATATTATTATTCGCCAATAGATGTCAAGAATTAAGTCTAACCTCAAAGCAAACACTCATTGACTTAATTAATTAATTACTAATCTTAATCTAGATGACCCGGTGAACTTCGTGTCACCTACATATATTTGTGTAAAATGTGGTCAAAGCTTAATACAAATGTTTCTTTTACATTAAATGCAATTAAGTGAGGTACTGCACCATTGCACGTGAGGTAGCACATTTAATTGACTTCGACGACCTAAGTCAGCTCGTCTTCCACCTCCCCCCAGTGGGACAGTCCTGTCCCTGTCCTGTCCTGTCCCTGTCCCTGTCCCTGTCCCTGTCCCTGTCCCTGTCCTGTCCTGTCCTGTCCCTGTCCTGTCCTGTCCCTGTCTTGTCCTGTCCCTGTCCTGTCCCTGTCCTGTCCCTGTCCTGTCCCTGTCCTGTCCTGTCCCTGTCCTGTCCTGTCCTGTCCCTGTCCTGTCCTGTCCTGTCCTGTCCCTGTCCTGTCCCTGTCCTGTCCCTGTCCCTGTCCCTGTCCCTGTCCCTGTCCCTGTCCCTGTCCCTGTCCCTGTCCCTGTCCCTGTCCCTGTCCCTGTCCCTGTCCCTGTCCCTGTCCCTGTCCCTGTCCCTGTCCCTGTCCCTGTCCCTGTCCCTGTCCTGTCCCTGTCCTGTCCTATCCTGTTCTAATCCCGTTTATACCTGTGCTTATAGATGTTTCACATCAAAAAGACATCAAGTGTTTCATACCCAGGAACAGTTTGTATTGGAAAATTAAGTTGTCGTTTTTAGTGTTTTCCTTTACTTATTATTTATGTTACTAATTTTTTCTCACCGGGTAAACCTTCCCTGAACTCCCACAAATATTTCAAGATCAGAATTAGCCAAATCGGTACAGCCAGTCTCGAGTTTTGGCGAGATACACGCACAGCGATTCATTTTTATATATATAGAGTCATATTTTTCAGTTTTAATTGGAACTACTTTAAGTTGATAAAACACGAATAAAATGACATTTTCTAAAAATGATTCCTAGCTAGATCGATTTATCGCCCCCTAAACCCCCTATATACTAAATTTCATGAAAATCGTTGGAGCCGATTCCGAGATTCCAATTATATATTAATATATATATATACAAGAATTGCTCATTTAAAGATATTAGTACCTGGGCGACCGAGCTCTGCTCGGGTGAAAAAAAAAAGTGTGCGTTCGGGACGCTCGACAGAAGTGATAACTTAAACTAATGTGGGTTAAAGTGAGAGCGGAAGGAGCCTGCCTACTGCTACCGTATGCGTGAGAGAAAGGGAAGCCAGACAGAGTGGCCCCTTAACGCGTTACGTTACGAAGTCCGGTCAAAGTCGTGTCAAAGTCATGTCAAAGTCGTGTCTAAGTCGTGTCAAAGTCTTGTCAAAGTCGCGTCAAAGTCCGGTCAAAGACGTGACAAAGTCGTGTCAAAGTTGTGTCAAAGTCGTGTCAAAGTTGTGTCGAAGTCGTGTCAAAGTTGTGTCAAAGTCGTATCAAAGTCGTGTCAGAGTCGTTTCAAAGTCGTGTCAGAGTCGTGTCAAAGTCGTGTCGAAGTCGTTTCAAAGTCGTGTTGAAGTCGTGCCGAAGTCGTCCGGTCGAAGTCGTGTCAAGGTCGTGCCAAAGTCACGACAAAGTCGTGTCAAAGACGTGACAAAGTGGTGTCAAAGTTGTGTCAAAGTCGTGTCGAAGTCGTGTCGAAGTCGTGTCAAAGTTGTGTCAAAGTCGTGTCAAAGTCGTGTCAGAGTCGTTTCAAAGTCGTGTCAGAGTCGTGTCAAAGTCGTGTCGAAGTCGTGTCAAAGTCGTGTTGAAGTCGTGCCGAAGCCGTCCGGTCGAAGTCGTGTCAAAGTCGTGTCAAAGTCGCGACAAACTCGTGTCAAAGTCGTGCCGAAGTCGTGTCAAAGTCGTGTCGAAGTCGTGTCGAAGTCGTGTCGAAGTCGTGTTGAAGTCGTGTCGAAGTCGTGTCGAAGTCGTGTTGAAGTCGTGCCGAAGTCGTCCGGTCGAAGTCCGGTCGAAGCCCGGTCGAAGTCCGGTCAATGTCCGGTCAAAGTCATGTCAAAGTCGTGTCAAAGTCGTGTCATAGTCGTCGAAGTCCGGTCAATGTCCGGTCAATGTTATGACAAAGTTGTGTCAAAGTCGTGTCAACGTCGTGTAACAGTCGTGTCAAAGTCGTGTCAAAGTCTTGTCGAAGTCGTGTCAAAGTCGTGTCAAAGTCCGGTCAAAGTCCGGTCAAAGTCGTGACAAAGTCGTGTCGAAGTCGTGTCGAAGTCGTGTCGAAGTCGTGTCGAAGTCGTGTCGAAGTCGTGTCAAAGTTGTGTCAAAGTCGTGTCAAAGTCGTGTCAGAGTCGTGTCAAAGTCGTGTCGAAGTCGTGTCAAAGTCGTGTTGAAGTCGTGCCGAAGTCGTCCGGTCGAAGTCGTGTCAAAGTCGTGTCAAAGTCGTGTCGAAGTCGTGTCGAAGTCGTGTTGAAGTCGTCCGGTCGAAGTCCGGTCGAAGCCCGATCGAAGACCGGTCGAAGTTCGGTCAATGTCCGGTCAAAGTCATGACAAAGTCGTGTCATAGTCGTGTCAAAGTCGTGTCAAAGTCGTGTCAAAGTCGTGTCATAGTCGTCGAAGTCCGGTCGAAGTCCGGTCAATGTCCGGTCAATGTTATGACAAAGTCGTGTCAAAGTCGTGTCAAAGTCCGGTCAAAGTCCGGTCAAAGTCGTGTCAAAGTCGTGCCGAAGTCGTGTCAAAGTCGTGTCAAAGTCGTGTCAAAGTCGTGTCGAAGTCGTGTCGAAGTCGTGTCGAAGTCGTGCCGAAGTCGTCCGGTCGAAGTCCGGTCAATGTCCGGTCAAAGTCATGACAAAGTCGTGTCATAGTCGTGTCAAAGTCGTGTCATAGTCGTCGAAGTCCGGTCGAAGTCCGGTCAATGTCCGGTCAATGTTATGACAAAGTCGTGTCAAAGTCGTGTCAACGTCGTGTCAAAGTCGTGTAACAGTCGTGTCAAAGTCGCGTCAAAGTCGTATCAAAGTTGTGCCGAAGTCGTGTCAAAGTCGTGTCAAAGTCGCGTCAAAGTCGTGTCAAAGTCGTGCCGAAGTCGTGTCAAAGTCGTGTCAAAGTCGTGTCAAAGTCGTGTCAAAGTCGTGTCAAAGTCGTGTCAAAGTCGTGTCAAAGTCCGGTCAAAGTCCGGTCAAAGTCGTGACAAAGTCGTGTCAAAGTCGTGTGAAAGTCGTGTCGAAGTCGTGTCGAAGTCGTGTCGAAGTCGTGTCGAAGTCGTGCCGAAGTCGTGTCAAAGTCGTGTCTTAGAAATTACCAATGTTCCAGGGAGATCGGCTAACGCTGGCTGGTCAATGGACCGCTCGCATTACGGAACGTTTCGGTGCACCCTCCCATAAGAAGTTATCACTTAAAAAAAAATATAAAATGACATTTTCTAAAAATGATTCCTAGCTAGATCGATTTATCGCCCCCGAAACCCCCTATATACTAAATTTCATGAAAATCGTTGGAGCCGATTCCGAGATTCCAATTATATATATATATACAAGAATTGCTCATTTAAAGATATAAGATAAGATAAGATAGATGTTTCACATCAAAAAGACATCAAGTGTTTCATACCCAGGAACAGTTTGTATTGGAAAATTAAGTTGTCGTTTTTAGTGTTTTCCTTTACTTATTATTTATGTTACTAATTTTTTCTCACCGGGTAAACCTTCCCTGAACTTCCACAAATATTTCAAGATCAGAATTAGCCAAATCGGTACAGCCAGTCTCGAGTTTTGGCGAGATACACGCACAGCGATTCATTTTTATATATATAGAGTCATATTTTTCAGTTTTAATTGGAACTACTTTAACAGGTTCCCTGTTCCCATACAAACCACTTTTTTTCATCATATATGTCCCACTCTTTTTTTCATTTGTTTATTTCCCACTTTTTTTTATAAATCACTTCGGTTTGTTTTCTCACTCTAAAGGATGTAACCCACACGTCCCGATACTAAAAATGGGAATTAACCTGCTACGTACATTTCAAAGAAAGGCATGAATTTGACTCTAAATTTGAATCATATATGATTCATGGACGTACAGTTCTTGGTACAAAATATATCAAATGAATCATATATGATTCATTGGACAGGGAACCTGTTAAGTTGATAAAACACGAATAAAATGACATTTTCTAAAAATGATTCCTAGCTAGATCGATTTATCGCCCCCTAAACCCCCTATATACTAAATTTCATGAAAATCGTTGGAGACGATTCCGAGATTCCAATTATATATTAATATATATATATATACAAGAATTGCTCATTTAAAGATATAAGATAAGATAATAAGATTAATAAACTAACATTACTAAACACAAAACAAACAGAATCTATTATGCCAAATGTGAAGAGATGTAAAGGCTGGCTTGATTTCAAGATATCGAATTTTCATCCTCGCCACTCTTTTCATTAAATTAGACCTCATCATCATGACGTCATAATTCCATTCATAATACTCACAAGTCTGATGGTCAGGCGCAACGACGACAATGGCCATAGGTCTAGTGACATCACCGCAGACTCGCGTCGCGTCACCAGCCCGCTTGTCGGCGCGGAACACTCCGTGCGACACCCAGTCCGTCCAGAACACCCAGTCACCTATCACGGCCAGGTCGAACGGATGCTCCGTGCTAGACTTTGTTACTATCTGCGAACGAATGCTTACATTTAAGGCGGCAATAACAGCAACCTAAAAATCAAGCTACACCAAGATGGTAACAGTCGACACCTACACACTTTACTGTCCAGCTGGATTACTCCCGGTGCCGCTAGTGGTCGTTGCCACCTCTAAATATAAACCAAAGTGGCCTAGATAATATTTTTATGACCTATAAAAGTTGCCCCATATGTATATGTCCTCACTTAGAATAAACAGTCACAGTCACTTTATAGACAAACTCAAGTCACTAGAAGGACTAAAAAGAGTATGTATGGGCTACTACGGCACCCGTGACGTATAACATAATAAGCATTAAGTATTGTATTGATTTGTTTTATTTGGAAATGTGTGATGTCATCTAACGTTGAGACTATTATCCGGAGCCGCCAAAGATCCCTAACCACGTTACTTATCTGTCGTGCAGATACCGACGACGCGACGTCTTAGATGTCGGTCAGATACATTCAATCACGGAGTCGATCGTTCTGGATCACTACACTGACCTGTCTGTGAGATCCGTCGTAGTGCATCCGTTCTATCTTGTCGAGCCTCGCGTCCGCCCAGTAGAGCTTCTTGGCGGCGTGGTCGAGCGCGATCCCGTTCGGCATGAGGATCTCCGTGGCGACGATGATCTGCAGCGCGCGCCCGCTCGTGTACGCGCGCTGGATCGACGGACTCGACTCGTTCCAGTTCGTCCAGTACAAGCGTCTGTGGATCAACAGGGATTACTTAACGATCACAAGTCGAGACAAATCATAGTTCAAACATTTGAGCCGGAACTCAGAACGTCCAATCAACTCAATTTATCTATGTAACTCTAATATGATTCTTCGAGATTTTTTGGGGCCCCAGGTTAACACGTTAATTTTATATTCACTGTACTGCAACTATTTAACTATGTAACTTCAACATTAAATATTAATATTTCAATATTAAAAACTATGTTGAGATCATTTTATGAATTGCAGCACCATATCCTACGGGACACGACTATCGTGTTATGACTCACTGTAAAACATTACAGAAGCGACGTACCGTTCACAAGGATCGAGGTCTATCCCACGAGGTCTGTCGCCCCGCGCGAGTCGCAGCACTGTGACGGGTGTGGGTGGTGTGGGTGGTGCGGGGGGTGTCAGGGGTGCGAGAGTCGGGGTCGGGGGTGCGGCGGGGAGGGTGGCCCCTCGCACCGCCGCCGCGCTGCTGCACGTCCAGTACAGCGTGCGTGACCGAGACTCGAACACCATGCCTTCCACCGCGCCCACCTCTGACATACAACACAACATATATTAAAGAACCAGCACATGGTACGTATAGATGTTCAAATTATTTTTATTTTCAGTAAAAATTAACAAATACGATTGAACGAACAATTACTAATGCATTGAACTTAAATTGTACTACAACACTATAGTAAGTTACTCCATGACATCGTGCAGTGCCGCTACTACAGTAACTTATTACTAACAGTACGAATTTATATCTTTGTACAAACCATACTGCATGCACTGCTTCTTTCAACGTGGCAGCCATCAAATTATCATTGCTGACATTGGCATCAGACAGGCACATAGATATTTCCAAGTGGCATAATTAAAAAAAATATTTATTCAAAACTCAACCTTAAAGTAATCTTCGTACGAATTAAATTATAATGGCAAAAATAAACAACACGCCGATTGACGGCGCCATGCTTGTTCTATCGATATCAACCTCCGTGGCGCAGTTGGCGAGGAGTCGTTCCCCGCACCGAGACAAATGGATATGTGATCCACAAATATTTGTTTCGGGTCTGGGTGTTATTAAATCAAAAGACCGAAGTTTTATATCATAGGCCGGCAAAAAGTTCAGTAGCAAAGGTCGGAAGTTCCTGTAGTACCTACGACATAAGACTCAAATCTTGCTGTGGGGTCAGAACTATGGCTGTGACGGGTGTATTTATTTTTTATTTTATTATAACCAAATGAGAAAAAGAACAAGGTTGAGTTTCAATTGCCCCCACGTTTCCCCCGAGTGTTTGTACTCACGCGCCAACAGCACGCGATGTTCGGATCCGTTGAAGTGCACCGCGTTGATGGAGCCGCGCTGTATGTCCGAGTAGAACAGCGTGCTACTATTGTAGTCGTACGCCAGCCCGATAGCGTTGCGCATCAACTCCCTACACACACACACACACACGTACCATAGAGGACACGGTACAAGCCAACAGTGTTGCTAAGCTATTGGCAAGAGAGGGCAACAGGCTAAACAGGAACTGTGTTTTGCCAAGGGAAGGAAAAGATTTTAATGATAGAATTTTGCTACATTATAGGGTCAGTTTTATAATGTTAAAGTAAATTTTAACACGTTAAACGCCGCCTTAATTTTTAAGTCTTAATGTTTGGGCCATGGGGGGCACCATGTAGTCGACATACAATTGTTCCGTTGGGGCCGCGGGGGACACCATATGACCGCGAGCTAGAGTTGAATTGAAGCTTCACTACAGAGCCGTGGGGCACGTATTTAAAGCTAATATGTATTGTTCGTGACCCCCACGGCCCTGTAGACAAATTTACTTTACTTGGTTTTTAGTAAAAAAAATAACTTTGAAAAATAAGTTCGTTAATGTTGGGACAATATTTTCACTGCAAGATTCATGTATAATATATTATCTTATTTCGTACAAAATAAGTTTTTATTATGTTTTTAAGCAGTTTTTTTGTACAGATACATACATATTACTATTTATATATTGAATTATTCAGAATCTAAGGTTTCACAATGTATAATGTAAGAACATAATTATAATTCTTCGGAGCTAGGTTTTTTAATGAAACAACATATTTGTAAATCAGACGGATAATTTATTGCGTGAATTTTTTAAAAAGAAAGCAAAATAAAATCAGACTTCTAAATTGAGATCAACGTAATTTATATACAGGTATCTTTAGTGAATTTTATGGAAACAATCAAAACATAAATATGGTTTATTTGGGCAGGTTTCGCAAAAGGTCACAACTTTTTTTGTTTTATTTTTAGCCAACAATCGCCCCATCACTTGTGTATTTTCTTTATAGCATTGCTGACAAGTTCTTCGATTATTTTTACTTGTACCGTCTTTCCTTGTAAGTTTGTGTTTCATTCTTTTTGGCCTTATAACATTGTATGAGGTTTCTTCACCTCTCACCAACAAACCTTTCAGCAGTTGTTTCCTAAACTCAACTATTTGTATTTTGTTTCCGGTTACTGTCTGATATAATACTAGTGCATTGACAACCGCAGTATTTAACAGCAGGTTTATTCCAACTTTTTTATACCACTTAACGGATTTCCGTAGTGGCGAGGAGTATGCTGCCATCTGGTCGGATAAATCGACTGCTCCTTTCGCTCTATTATAGTCGAGAACAATCGTCGGCTTCAAAACTGCTTTTCCTCGCTTTGTGGTTGTCAAGAAACGGTCTGAATGTTTCGTCGAAAGAACAAGCACATCTCTTTTGTCTTTCCATTTCAAAACTGTTATACCATCATCGCTCTCTCTTGCTATATGCTCGCCTCTCTTCAATTTAGCAGTAGTAACTTCTTTTGGTAAATTCTTTCTGTTTTTTCTAATGGTACCAACTAAATGCGTTTCATTTTTCAACAAATTCCTTGCTAAATCAATACTCGTGTACCAATTGTCTGTATACAGGGTGTGTCCCTTGTTCAATAAACTACTGCAAAGTGCCATGACAACATTTGCTGGCGTATTGTTAACATGATCATTTTGTTTTCCTGCATAAATATTGATTTTGTATGTATAGCCCGGTAATGTACATAATTTAAATTCTTTTATGCCATATTTGTGGCGTTTCTGTTTGTTATATTGACGAAAAATGATTCTGCCACGGAATGGCACCACGCTTTCATCGATGCATAAATCTTCACCTGGAGTATAATGCTTTGCAAAATTGGCGTTCATGGTATCTAGTAAGTGTCTGATGCGGTGTAATCTGTCAGATCTATTAGAATCGTCAAGTCGGGAAAAATGGAGCATTTGGAGAAGCAATTCAAAGCGATTACGGGACATAATTGTAGATGCAAAAGGGTGACCAATTATTTCGTCCCTCGACCAGTAGTCAGACAGTTTAGGAAGTCTTACCAATCCCATAAACATAATTAATGCAAATAAGGCTTTCATCTCATGCACATTAGTTGGTGACCAGTTACGGATTCGTGCTGCTTTTGAAACATTGCGCTGTGCGATGGTATTAATAGCAAATTGATTAGAATCTTCAACTATCTGCTCGAAAACGTCATCCGGAACCAAAAGGGAGTAAAAATCAATAGGCGATTTATTACTCATTAGTAAGCGAAGATAGGTAGGCAAGCCAGGATATTCCGTGAAAGGTATAATTCGACGCTGGTTACCTGTTGGTAGTGACCAAGCACGTGTAAACGGCGTCGTCTGCCCCGAGGTAGCTGGTACTGGACTCTCTTCCGACCCACTCTCTTCACTATCTATCACCATAATTCGACGACGTTTACGTGGATTCGAATGAATATAGTCCTCTTCATCGGAGCTTATATGGAAACTATTATTCAAGAAATTAATTTCAATTTTATCTATTTGCGCTAAATCTTCCTGGCTTATATCGAAATCTTCGAACATATCCATTGTAATTTAAATAAAATAAACAAATGAGCAAAATATTGACGAAATAACAACGTATAGTAGATAACAATCTCAGTTGGTTACTAACATTTGGCGCGAGCGCGCGGGAATCGCAACCCGATTGGCGGCGGGGATGACCGACACCTCGACCCCCGCGGCCCCCGCACACGATCACACGGTTTTTTGACCGCTGAGGCCATGGGGGACAACTTATGAGTGACAGTAGTATTTTGACGAAATAAAGTCATTAATTACTTTTATTCAATATATTTTATGTGATTTACTACATTTTCTTGCGTCTTAATTAATAAAAACCTATATTCAAAAATATGTGAACAACGATTTTTAACCTGGCTCCTTTCAGTATATAAGTGTGGCCCATATGTAGTCCCCCATGGCGTTTAACGTGTTAAATAAACTACAAATATTTTTATAGATCTTGAAAAAATAAAGCAAAATGAATCATCAAAATCGGTGCATAAAAGACGAAGCTTTAGTCTTTCATTCCCGATTGCACAGACTTGCGGATGAAATTTCTTCGTCACAATTAAATGGAATCAACTTTGGACTATACAATTTCGAATGAGTTATCTAAATCGGAATAGTCTATGAAAAGTTATGCAAGTTATGCAATAAATAGGATAGAATTATTTGAAACTCAAATGAATCGATAATATCAATATTTAGTTACTCCATAATGTCTATTCTTGCGATTCGATAGTTTATGGAAATCGATACCACGGTGTTTGAACCCGAATGAATATACAAATCGATCTGAATTTATGTGTACTTACTTGTTTTGAATGGGGGGGTAAGGCGAGTTGAGTGTTTTCTCGTCCGAGAGGTGTACGCTCTCGATCTTAGTGACGCGAGAGTACATCAGGAACGATGTGTACGCTGCCAAAGAATACATTATTGTTATGAAAAAAAAATATTATGTTTATATAAAAAAATTATAGAACTTAAAGAGTGAAAAGAAACAAGACATATGTTGGAGTTATTACACATACAAATTATAGCGACAAGATTCCAGAATCGATCTTTATTGCCGCGCGAAGAAATTTTATTTAATTTTTTTGTAGTAAACTACGCGACTTTAGAATGAGTTTTTTGGAATGTAATTATGTATCTGATTGACGATTGAACGTCAGTTTCGTTCTGGTTTGGCGAGGTCCTTATAACTTCTGTATTGGAGCAGGACTCACGCGTGCAGGATTTTCCGTCCGCTGCGAGTTGTCCGTGTGGACAGACACACCGCGGGTGCGTCCCGTTGTAGAGACACAGCGCCTCGCACCCGCCGCCGTCCGCACCGCACGGGTTCATACCCTCACGACTGGTCTGTGCCGTGTTCGACCACACCTGCAATAATCACAGTCAAAGCTACCGTTTTACATGTCCGGGTAAATGAGTTTTTGAATCGGTAAAAACCATATTTTCCGAAGCAAAATAAAGATATTATAATTCCTTTAATTTATAATTATCATCATCATTCGTTTCTGTTATCCCACTGCCGTATATTTAGTGCGAATTTTTTCAATACCCATCGCATCATACCTATAAAAAGGAACATAGGTCCCTAAAAGCACATAGGTCCCTAAAGCTCGACATAGAATCAAACCCTCGATTCCCCTCATCAAACTACTGCCAGAGCAAGTGTACACTATTATAGCCTATATAATCATTACTCTACCCGTTCCTGTCTATCGTTAACAATCCGTACCTTCGTATTAAGTACAGTAGATATACAGGGTGTCCAGTAATTAATGGATAACCTTGAAATGTCTTATAGCAGAACGAATGGCCGTTCAGAGAAAACTACGAAAAAAAATATAACGTAATCAGTACCTGAGGTACGTATTTTTTTTTTAAAAGTCGTAATTTTTTTGGTTTATTTTACTTTCTTGGACACTACGACCAGAAATGAAGGAAATCCATCGGTTTTTTGTTGTTTTATTTTTATACACTAACTATACTAATAGATAGATAGTCAATAGTATGACAAGCTATTGCACTTTTAAAAAAAAAAAACATTCAAAACCATTTCTTTAGAAAAATTAGCAAAATTTTATTTTTAAACAATGTTTAAACCTCTTGGGTATAAATAAAATGTATGTATACATGAGTGACCAAATTTTTTAAATAATGTCGGTTTTAAGTAGATTTTATAATGGTATAATTCATTATTGTATCTACTGTAAATAGCGATTTATTGCTATTAATGTAAGAAAGGAGCTAATTTGACCAAATAACAAAAACAATAAATATGACATACTTTTTAAAATAAAATTGTACTTATCTAATGAGGTTTATTAAAACTAAGATTTGATGTTGATAAAAGATAAAAATGGCTTATTTAAACAAATTGAAACCAAATTATCAGAAATAAATTAACTTAAATTGAATACTCATAATGTTTAAAATGGTTATTTCATAAGCGTAAAATGTGTCATATGATCTCCATATTTGCTTCCTGTGCGCACGCCATTCCCCCCGTTTTTTGTGTTATGTTAGACAAGAAAGGTCTGAGTTGGCTATGTGCGAGTGAAAGGAACTTAAAGTAAAAAAATCCAACCCTGTCAACCAACCAATCCAACCCTGTATTTAAATATTCCCGAACAGACACAGCATAATGCGCAGGGCAGCCGTCATTTTGCAACCAATGCGATTCCCTCAGCTCCTCGGATACTCCTTCTCTAATAAAGTCGGCAGATCATTTTGAAGAAATTCCAAATAACTTTGCCCAGTTAGAGTCCCGGAAATTAAAATGGGCCAATTATTTGTCCATTGGGTTGGATAGACAGGGTTAGTTTTTTTTACTTTAAGTTCCTTTCACTCGCACATAGCCAACTCAGACCCTACTTGTCTAACATAACACAAAAACCGGGGGGAATGGCGTGCGCGCAAGAAGCAGATATGGAGATCATATGACACATTTTACGCTTATGAAGTAACCATTTTAAACATTATGAGTATTAAATTTAAGTTAATTTATTTCTGATAATTTGGTTTCAATTTGTTTAAATAAGCCATTTTTATATTTTATCAACATCAAATCTTAGTTTTAATAAACCTCATTAGACAAGTACAATTTTATTTTAAAAAGTATCTCATATTATATTGTTTTTGTTATTTGGTCAAATTAGCTCCTTTCTTACATTAATAGCAATAAATCGCTATTAACAGTAGATACAATAATGAATTATACCATTATAAAATCTACTTAAAATCGACATTATTTAAAAAAATTTGGTCACTCATGTATTCATACATTTTTTTTATACCCAAGATGATTAAACTTTGTTTAAAAATAAAATTTTTCAAATTTTTCTAAAGAAATGGTTTTGAATGTTTATTTATTTTTAAAAGTGCAATAGCTTGTCACACTATTGAATATCTATCTATTAGTATAGTTAGTGTATAATAATAAAACAACAAAAAGCCGATGGATTTCCTTCATTTCTGGTCGTAGTGTCCAAGAAAGTAAAATAAACCAAAAAAATTACGACTTAAAAAAAAAAATACGTACCTCAGGTACTACTTATGTTATATTTTTTTTCGTATTTTTCTCTGAACGGCCATTCGTTCTGCTATAAGACATTTCAAGGTTATCCATTAATTACTGGACACCCTGTATAACACTTACGAATATGTCCTTGAGGCTGTCTCCGAGGTTGTCACGTAGCACGCGGTAGTTGGTCAGGTTGCTCAGCGGTGCCGACACTACGCTACCGCGGTTCACCATTCTGCGTAACGTCACCGACTGTTACGATCCCATCGTGAACAATATCGTACAACATATACTCATACTCGAAATGATAATTATTATGGGTTAGACAGTCCACTTGACTGAATCATAATAGGAAACTAGTAAAGTATTAAACGTTTAATTACTACAGAAATATGGAAAATTATCTCATACGTAAAATGTTATTATTATGAATGTCAAATGTTGATCAAAAGCATGGAAAACATCTTACTTTTTAACATATAGTGAAAACATCAGCTATGTGGTCTAAAACTCTTTAGTTTTTAGGGAGTCCTATCACCATTGGTTTTCTCTAAAAGTATCGTCTACTTCAAAGTGATCTCATGATATAGTACATGGGTACTGTGTAGTGCGTACTGTGTAGTGCGTACTGTGTAGTGTGTACTGTGTAGTGTGTGGAGCACTCACGTGTCGAGCCAGTATGCGGTGTGGTTGTAGAGTGCGAGCGCGACGGGATGGTGTCGATGCGGAGGGAGCGCGGCGATGAGTTCCTGTTCGGAGCCGTCGTAGCGCATGCGCCACACGCGCGCGCCCCACGCCTCCGCCCAGTACACGCGCTCCTCCTGCACGCACCGCACACATGCTACAACTGCACTATTCACACCGATCATACTCGATTATTGAATGAAGTGTCGAGTAAATTTCCATCACTGTCGCTCTATATTTCTGGCCTGATACTCGATACTTTTTGTACAAAAAGTTCGTTCCGTGGAACATATCTGAGTTAAAAGTATCGACAAATAAAGTGTCGATATTTATTTCTCGGCATTGAAACTATAGTATAGAATGGGTTTTAATGATTTGGTATGTTCCGAAGTAACAAGTTTAACAATACACGATAATACGCAATCTAAAAAGATTCAATTTACCTCCACGGTATGTCTATTTCGATACTTGATAGTATCGATACTTTATAGGTATCGTTATTCGGAACCTTAGATACGCACCGTGACGTGCAGAGCGATGTCTGCGAGTGCGGTTCCATTATATAGCAGGCGGCGGTCAGAGCCGTCGGGACGAGCGCGCTGCACCCACCCCCCGCCACCCAGGAACAACCACCCGCGTGCGCCATCCACCGCCACCACTGACATTGGAAAGTGATTATTTTTGACGATGTATTTTGCTCCAATAAGCGATTTATCGATAACCACTGACATAGGAAAATGATTATGTTTGACGATGTATTTTGCTCCAATAACTGATCTATCGATATTAAATAACAAGAATCAGAATTATATAAAATATTTTTTTTTACGAACAAATGTTCATTACAAACAGTATACCTAGAATTCAGTATCGTAGTAACATGTGACACCAGGTCACCTCAATGTTTAATTGCTGGTGGGAGGATACTTGTATCCGACCGGATAGCAACCACCGTACACTGGTGCTAAAACCTGCCATAGTGGCCAACCTTGCGTGGGTCGCGTTCCAGGGTCAGCCAGTGTATATCCGGTTCTCCCCAGGGGGCTTGCCCCCTGATCCTAACCCTTTTCCCTTCCCCTCCTCCTTGGCCTTTTGGCAGGCCGGCATGATTTTGCCGACCAAAGATGGACACATTGTTTATCGTTGGTCGACACTATTCTTGGATTGCGCTACACTTACCATCCGAGCATTGCCGAGCCAGGATAAAAAATATAATAATAATAATTTGTTTGTTTAGGGCTATGTTTGTTGAGATAGGTTATGGATTGACAATATTTTAGTTTATTTTAATAATTTGATCTTTTGCGTTATCTAATAATAAACATAATATTTCCACTCACCGGTGACTCGGTGCGGGTCTGTATCTAGCAGTACGTATCGGTGTGATCCGTCGAGTCGCGCCACCTCGAGTAACATGCGGCGCGGGTCGGACCAGTAGATGTTCCCGCCGGCCCAGTCCACCGCTAGCCCGGCGAGCCAGTCTGCAGGTTGTGCATCGAGTGACGCGCGCGGTCTCACCAGCGCTCCCCGGCCGGAGCCATCGCGTCGAGCGCGCCACACTGACGCAGCCTCGCCCTCCGCCCAGTACAACCACTCGCCCTGCACGCTGTAGTCGAGCGCGGCGGCTAGAGATACCTGCGCGACGGGTGGCAACACTGAACCCCGACCCTCCGCGTCCCCCGCGGCCACCGCGCGCACCTCCCACCCCACCGAGTACACGACCAGCTCGTCCTGCGGTACGCACGCACTACCGTTAGCGTGGTACCCGAGCGCGCACACACACGCGGCCCGCGTACCCGCAGGTACGCACAGATGTGCACAGGAGTGGTTCGCGCATGCGCCGCCCTCACGTTGTGCATGAGCCTCGTACACGCGCAGTGACAGCACGCCCTCTGTATTAAACAATAATATTATACTTAACTAAAATATACGTCGGCCGACCTGAAGGCAGGTACGAGACTAACTCTAGTATTTATTAACGTTACAATGAGGTCTCATAGTGAGCGCGAACACTTGGTGACGATTTCTCTAAATATCTTTGGTTAGTTTTTGGCGCTAAATAAAAACAAGACTAATGATGTACACAGAATTCGATACTTGTTAAAGAGCTTACTTAAATGTTGTTTGTGAATAGGGGTATAAAAGATACCAGCAGTATAGCAGGTGTTATGGATGTATCATGTATGTGTATGTGTACCGGTATTGTTAGCGTATATGCGGTCGTGGTCGCAGCGCCGTTTGTCGCAGACGTGCAGCGCGCGTCGGTCCCGCTCGGCCCACAGCAGGTCGGCGCCGCGCAGCGCCAGCGCCGTCGGACGGCACCCGCGCTCCACAGACAACTGCAACAACACCTCAATACAATCACAACACCACAATGTGCTCGTAGACAAACTTTACAAAAACCTTCCAATCTCCGCAAGGTTTGATGACAAAAATAAATTGGAACAGCTTCTTTTTTTTATCCAATCACGGCAATGTAACTGCATTACACCTTATGGTAAGCGCAATCCAGTCCAAAATGAAACCAAGATATACCCCCATTTTTTAAAAAATTAGGGATGGGTTTGCTCTTGACCTCAATCTAGCCGCATGGACAAAGATGAGGTTGACGGTGGAGCGAGCTTACCCAGAAGGTGCCGATTTACACTACTCTTAAAGAGCTTCGGGTTGTACGCACTCGGAAAGACAGACGCAGGCAGGGAATTTCACTCCTTGACTGTGCGCATTAAAAAAGATGACTTATAGCGCTGGGTGCGAATATGTGGAATGTCAACCGAGTAGGGATGATATCCTGCGGAGCGTCTGGTGCTCCGATGGTGAAAGGGGGAAGGCGGGATGAGCTCATGTAGCTCTCGTGCACACTCCCCATCCAACAAGTTCCCCGTCAAGTCATTTCGCAAGCCCCTCAGGTATACCGGATGTACACTGGCTGATCCTGGAACGCTATCCACTCAAAGTGTGTGGATCACTATGGTAGGTTTTAACACAATATATACGGTGGTCGCTATCCGAACGAACATGAATATCCTTCCAACAACAAATTGCTATACTAATTTTATTCGTATGCTTTAGAACTTAAAACTGAGATCAAACTAAGCCTGCACGTTACCGTGGTGTGCCGTCCGGTGCGCACGTCCAGGTACTGCATGGTGCCGGAGCCGCTGTTCACCCAGTACAGCCGCTCCTCGGCGTCCACGCACAGGCCTGACGACAAACAACAACTCTACTTACTTACAAACTAATAAACAACTTCACAGAGATCATACATTATATAAAACATCACATATTTGAACCTTCAGCTATGATATGGAACAAAACTAATTTTGTTTTTAGTAAAACAATGGTAACACCCCAAACCAATGCATTCTTATTGTAGACATAGAGTTATGTACAATAATAAAATTAAATATTATAAAAAGGAAAGATTTGATTGTAGATTGAATATGATCTGAAACTACTGGGCCGATTTGAAAAATTCTTTTATCATATCTTTAATCCTACATTATCCCTGATGAACATAGGCTACATTTAATCCCAGAAAAAGACATCAGGCGGAGCCGCGAGTAACAGCTATGTAGGTACAATACAACTTGGCCGCATCAATATATATTGTCGCGAGACTGACTAACTTCAGGCCAAGTTAAATTACATGTACCTATCGTAAATATTGTGATAATGATACCATATCGATAACCGGTGGAGCAAAAAGGTTCTGGAATGGAGGCCACGTACTGGAAAGCGCAGCTTTGGACGTCCACCTACAAGGTAGACAGCCAACAGGTCGGTCTGGAAATCTTTAGGGAGGCCTATGTTCAGCAGTGGACGTTCTGTGGCTGATGATGATGATGTACATATTGTTATGTACTTACTGACAACTCCAGAGAGCAGCGGGTCTGCTCGCGCGTCGAGTAACACGCGGCGGTCGGACCCGTCGCCGTTGGCTCCTTCGATGCGCTCCTCGCCGTCGGGCGCCACCGCGAAGTACAACCTACCTCTGTGGACGTAAAACACGTCTGGTAACATAACATGATGGCCTCCACGACGTATCCGTCGACGGCGAACCCTGTTGTTCCGAATTACGTCTTTCGCTGATGTGAGCGAATATGGCTAGCTAACCCTAATTTGGACTTAAAAGTCCTGTCGCAGGACGCGCAGAAAAGTTGTCCTGACGGGTTATAAGTGTAGGTGTACACCACTTTAGGTCTTACTTTCTGCAGCTGGCGCTTACTGTCGAGGTGTTCAAGGCGGGTTTCCTCAAAGCGTGCGCATGAATTACGCACGGTGCTCCGCCAGGTTGTTCGGTGATGCGCAAGTTCTTCCCAGTTGTCACACGATATGTTGCATGATGTTAGGTGGCGTAACATAACATAACAAGCTCACGACTCCCCGAAGTGGTAGATAGAGTTGTAAATAGTGTACCCACATTCACAGTGTATATCTTCGTCGAATGATGTCATAGGGGGCGACCCTATAGTCATACTGGGTACAAATTTCAATCTTTCGCAATTCATGTGTGATTATTTAAAATGAAAATTCAAACACAAGTTATAATCGCCCGCCCTGGGAATTGAACCCAAGACCCCGGGGTTCTCAGTTTTAGTTCGCTGCCATATAATACATAGAGTATTATGGGTTACTTGGGTTTGGGTTACATACTTGGGTTGAAAGTATCAACTTCTATTATCGCCTAGACATTCTAATGTTAATCGATAAATCAAAAATGATACGCTCCAAGTATCGATAAATATTATCAAGTATCAGGAAATAATAGAAACACCGATAAATATTTGCTCTATAATTGCAGAGACTAAGTTGCAAGTACAAATGTCGTTGACACAAGGCTTGTGTCAAAATTATTTACCTCGCTAAAAATAACGAGTGAAACGTCACATGTGTGTATCGAATTGTTGTAATAAAGAATAGTGTTACCTGAGCGGGTCTAGTGCGAGCGCGGTGAGGTTGTGCAACCCACCGGAGTAGATATGCGCGGTGTACTCTCCGGCGAGGTTGCAGACGACGAGCGAGTCGCCCGTCGAGTAGTAGAGCAGGCGCGCCGCCCAGTCCACCGCGAACCCGCGCGGAGACTCCACGCCGCTGTCCGCCAGCACCGTCACGCCGCCGCCCGTCAGGCCTGTGCGCTTGATCTCGTTCGTCTAAAACACCCACGGAATTACTATGGTCAAGTAACAATGGCAAAAATAGTCGGTAAACATGCATTGTATCGACTTCTTGTCTGTTATTTATTAATTTAAGTCTCAAAGTTGGTTCAGGGAATTGAGGTCTTAAAAACAGATTTGAAAAGGCTGTTTTGCTGTCAACATTTCCCCCTTCCTGAACGACCTTCCTTTTAGCAAAAATAAGTAACATCACCCGATCCTTCTAGTGTCCAAGTACCGACGACAGGTGAGTGTCGAGTGTCGAGTGACTGACCTCGGTGTCTGCCCAGTAGATGGCGCGCTGGTGTGCGATGAAGTGCAGCGTGGTGGGCGCGGTGACGTGCGGGCCCGACACCGTGGGGATCATGTGCACGGCCGGCGAGTCCAGGTCCACGCCGCGGATCTCGCCGGCGCGCCCGATCAGCAACACCTTCTCGTGCGCTGCACCATCACATACACTATACACTCTACACCGTGACGTATCACGTGCCGAGTGGCGCCAACGACAACATAGCCACATACAATTACATGATGAGTATCATAGCGGCTTTTAAAGTTATTAAAAACATTAATATATTATTTTTCAAACAAAAAGAAATAACAAATTTCAGATACTGAGGCCGACGCACGACGACCCTTAATCGCATCGAACCATTAAAAGTGTTTAGTAATATCAACTTTCCATACGATTTGTCGTATCGTAAGTCCATTTAGGTAGTGAAAGTGGACCTAAATTACATACAATTTACAAGCTAAATTAATAATAATACTTAATACTTATTTTTATATGAAAATAAAATCTAACAAATTATCCAAAGTTGTTCCTGATGGGGTTAGCTATCTAGTCCTGAGAGGTTGTTGGTGTTTTAAAAGTAACCCTGTACAGGTATAAGTATGCAGTAGGTAGTGTAGTGTGTATAATTACGGGTGCACGTGGTGTTGTCGGGCGCGAGTCTCATGGCGTGCGGGCAGGCGCAGGCTCGCTCGCCCGGTCCGTCCACGAGGCACAGGTGCGAGCAGTTGCCGTTGTTGTGTGTGCACGGGCTCGGTACAGACGGCGCGGGCTGGCGGCTTGCGTGGATCACCTGCACCACATACACACTAGACATATACACCGACTTCAGCATATATGAACCTGATTGAGTAACACCAGTGCCACACAAAACTATAGTAAAGTGATAAGTTGTTGCGTTTTATTAGGCCAACGAAAAATTCGATATCCAGAGGCTTAAAATTGCCCCCATCCCTCTCGATAATCCTGCTCAGTTAAAGCTTAAGTAAAAGTTTTAGTCGACACCTTCGATTCTTTTTAGATGGTTATTGATGGGCGGCGGTTATAAAATTAAGAAAATAAAAACGAGTGCAAAATGAAATGATGCCATCTTATATACTTACATAAGTTATGAAAATTAAATGGCCTACACTTTTTTAAATACGATATTACAAGTCATAACACTTTAATAAATCATAATTAGGGTATTTTTGTTGATCACGGGTCCATAGATACGTACCTTGAGATCGAACGGTTGCGTGAGCGTGCGCTGCACGACTGTGACGTCACTGCCGTTCCACTTGTTGGCGCGCACGACACTCTTACTGCGCCAGTCGGTCCAGTACACGTGCGACTCGAAGATAGTCAACGCGAACGGATGTGACAGCGCTGAGTGTCCGCGCAACACCTCGCGGTAATCCTCGCCGTCGTACGTCGTCGTGTGGATCGAGTCAGACCTGTGTAAAAAGTATGTAGTGATAGTGAGTAAGAGCCATGCTGTGGACAGTGTTGTCTAGCTCGATCGAGTCGTTGCCACTGTCTCCTAGAATACCGACGTGAAGTACATACGGTCATGGAATCCCGTAAGATCCCTTTAAGTGAGCAATATGTTTATAATTTTCCTGGTTAACTAACAAACTTAACGTTCTCCCGGAATCTGAACCACACCAACAGCGCCCATTACAATAAAGTATGTCGCTGACCTCGCGTCGATCCAGTAGAGGCGTCTCGCTCGGTAGTCGAGCGAGATGCCGTTGGGCCAGGCGCCGTCGGTGAGCGCGTCCACACGCACCAGCGCGCGGCGCCGCCGACCAGCCAGCGAGCACCGCTCGATACGCGGCGCAGACTGCTCCCAGTACAGTACAGTACAGTACAGTGTGTCGCTCACCTCGCGTCGATCCAGTAGAGGCGTCTCGCTCGGTAGTCGAGCGAGATGCCGTTGGGCCAGGCGCCGTCGGTGAGCGCGTCCACACGCACCAGCGCGCGGCGCCGCCGACCAGCCAGCGAGCACCGCTCGATACGCGGCGCAGACTGCTCCCAGTACAGTACAGTACAGTACAGTGTGTCGCTCACCTCGCGTCGATCCAGTAGAGGCGTCTCGCTCGGTAGTCGAGCGAGATGCCGTTGGGCCAGGCGCCGTCGGTGAGCGCGTCCACACGCACCAGCGCGCGGCGCCGCCGACCAGCCAGCGAGCACCGCTCGATACGCGGCGCAGACTGCTCCCAGTACAGTACAGTACAGTACAGTGTGTCGCTCACCTCGCGTCGATCCAGTAGAGGCGTCTCGCTCGGTAGTCGAGCGAGATGCCGTTGGGCCAGGCGCCGTCGGTGAGCGCGTCCACACGCACCAGCGCGCGGCGCCGCCGACCAGCCAGCGAGCACCGCTCGATACGCGGCGCAGACTGCTCCCAGTACAGTACAGTACAGTACAGTGTGTCGCTCACCTCGCGTCGATCCAGTAGAGGCGTCTCGCTCGGTAGTCGAGCGAGATGCCGTTGGGCCAGGCGCCGTCGGTGAGCGCGTCCACACGCACCAGCGCGCGGCGCCGCCGACCAGCCAGCGAGCACCGCTCGATACGCGGCGCAGACTGCTCCCAGTACAGTACAGTACAGTACAGTGTGTCGCTCACCTCGCGTCGATCCAGTAGAGGCGTCTCGCTCGGTAGTCGAGCGAGATGCCGTTGGGCCAGGCGCCGTCGGTGAGCGCGTCCACACGCACCAGCGCGCGGCGCCGCCGACCAGCCAGCGAGCACCGCTCGATACGCGGCGCAGACTGCTCCCAGTACAGTACAGTACAGTACAGTGTGTCGCTCACCTCGCGTCGATCCAGTAGAGGCGTCTCGCTCGGTAGTCGAGCGAGATGCCGTTGGGCCAGGCGCCGTCGGTGAGCGCGTCCACACGCACCAGCGCGCGGCGCCGCCGACCAGCCAGCGAGCACCGCTCGATACGCGGCGCAGACTGCTCCCAGTACAGTACAGTACAGTACAGTGTGTCGCTCACCTCGCGTCGATCCAGTAGAGGCGTCTCGCTCGGTAGTCGAGCGAGATGCCGTTGGGCCAGGCGCCGTCGGTGAGCGCGTCCACACGCACCAGCGCGCGGCGCCGCCGACCAGCCAGCGAGCACCGCTCGATACGCGGCGCAGACTGCTCCCAGTACAGTACAGTACAGTACAGTGTGTCGCTCACCTCGCGTCGATCCAGTAGAGGCGTCTCGCTCGGTAGTCGAGCGAGATGCCGTTGGGCCAGGCGCCGTCGGTGAGCGCGTCCACACGCACCAGCGCGCGGCGCCGCCGACCAGCCAGCGAGCACCGCTCGATACGCGGCGCAGACTGCTCCCAGTACAGTACAGTACAGTACAGTGTGTCGCTCACCTCGCGTCGATCCAGTAGAGGCGTCTCGCTCGGTAGTCGAGCGAGATGCCGTTGGGCCAGGCGCCGTCGGTGAGCGCGTCCACACGCACCAGCGCGCGGCGCCGCCGACCAGCCAGCGAGCACCGCTCGATACGCGGCGCAGACTGCTCCCAGTACAGTACAGTACAGTACAGTGTGTCGCTCACCTCGCGTCGATCCAGTAGAGGCGTCTCGCTCGGTAGTCGAGCGAGATGCCGTTGGGCCAGGCGCCGTCGGTGAGCGCGTCCACACGCACCAGCGCGCGGCGCCGCCGACCAGCCAGCGAGCACCGCTCGATACGCGGCGCAGACTGCTCCCAGTCGCTCCAGAACAGGTAACCTGAGACACACAAACACTTTTACTGCACACGATTGGATATAGGACACGACTATCATCGTAAGCCATACTGTTGTTACGGATCATAATTAATATGAAATCATAAAAAATATATAAATGCTTGGTAAACTTCAGATCACGTCATCTTTGGTTTATATCGCGGCACAACAATGTGACTACACTGGAACTGATGTTACATACAATGCAATCCAAATATAACATCGATCGTCAAGGAACATTAAGTATCTTAATGGTCGACAGAATTTTGTCAGCCCGAAGTTACTGGATATGCATTGGCTAATCTGGAACGAGACTCGCCTAAACGAGCCATTTGGGTTTTCACCATGTGTATGGTGGTCGCTATCCATTCAAGTCCAAAAATGATCAGGTATTGTACCACCAGCAACTTCATCAAGAAATTTGCGTACAAGCTGATACATGCAATCAATTTAAAAGTAAATGTATGCACGCACCTATCCCTCCAGTTTTATCGAGCATTCAAAATATGCCCCAATACTTACCGACACCGGGGTCGAGTGCGATGGCACGCGGACTGTCCATGTCTCCGGCGACGAGTGTGCGCCGATACTTGCCGTCCAAGCGTGCCACCTACACACCACATTAAATCATGACTACCGTAAATATCACAACATAAACACATAATGCTCAAGGACGCCACGTAGACCAGGGATCACAAAATAAACGCCGCCACGAAACCTTTGTACCGACCCAGTAGTTTTTGTATGGCGTAAATTGCCCTTCGAAATTATTATGTTAGGGATTAGAAGGTAAAATTTAATATATGGCGCAGTTGAGTAAAGTCGTAACACACCAAATGCGTGGCAAAGTTGAAATAACAGTAGGTGTGTCACGTTGACCGACAGCATAGCTCTTGGTTGTTCCATCAAAGTCGTTAACGCGTGCATCAATCTTTTGAATTATGGATGTTCATGGCCGGCGGAAAACGCTTACCATCAGATGACTGACTTGCTTGTTTGCCAGCCCAAGCTATAAAAAAGGTGGCAGCATTGAAATGGTTACGATAACCACATGATCAGGATATGTGGAAAAATGCCTACATCAAAATTGCAGAAAACGATTATATAGAAGTAGAGGATGATGAGAAGCGTTGAACCGAATTGCTTAATTTTAGATCGGCTGAGGTGGTTATGCCGTTCTGTAAATAAGTGAATTTGTTCGTGCTATACATTGTCTCAGTATGTGGTTACCTCGATCTGATGCAGACTGCTCTCGACCCAGTACAGGTTCCCTGCGACCCAGTCGACGGCGAGTCCCTCTGCAGTGGAGAGTCCTTGTTGCACGACCACCTCGATGCCGCTCAACGCTGCACGCACATACACACAGAGACAACATACACACATGCACAGATATGCTCTAGTAGTGCTCACATACTGAGTGTAAGGGGATCGCTTCCGAATCCGAAACGGTAATAAAACACTAATTTAACATAAACGGAAAATACTATGCCTTTGCTGCTTAAATGTAATTTGAATATTTCGTAAGCACGCAATGTAAAGCGTAATAAATTTGCGGTCAATGAGCGCGGTCATCTGCGGAAATACTTAATTGGTAGTAGAAACAAATCGCATACCGCTTGTGCGCGTCCATTGATCTCGAGCGTCAGATGATTTTTTTATAACATTACATTATGTTATTAAGAAAATTATTATTTAAACGAAAAGTCATTATGTTTATCTGACCAAACAAGGATGTGAATGACAAAAAATTGTAGATTGCGATTTTTCAATGATGTTGTAACTCACACTATCACCTGACGTGTCCTGGTATCTGCAGCGGTTCCCTTACACCCGGTATACATATTATACAACAGTTGATGTAATGCAGTGACAGTGAACATAGAGTTTAGTTACTGTGTTAATTTTTATTAATTTATGCGTTCGTTGTTTATAAAATTGTCGTCGGGTAGATTCGCCTAAAATAATGTATAAAAGAGTGGCGCACGACTTGACAGGGGTGGTCCGGTGACCGTCCTGAGCCGAGGTTCGTACCCCACAGGGGGTGCCCTCAGCGGTGGTCACCTAGTCAAGGGCCGAGAGCGCCTAAAGCGCTCGCCCGAAAGTCCGGTGAAGCTGTATACAGCCGATTCTCGTCAGGCTTACAGCATTAGCAGAACAAACAAAAAAAAAAAAAAAATTGACAGGGGCAGTTCGCATTTAGTCGTCGCGTAGTAAGGACCGTCGTGTTAGTTATTATCGTAGTCAAACCTTTTGTTTGGCTGACCGTTACAGTAGTAGTAATTCTGTCGTAGTTAATCATACTAAGCGTGCATACAAGTAAAGCTTTTATTGCGGCCACATGTTGTGTTGGGAATCCCTTGAAATTACTGGGTTAACTGCGGATTGAAGCTGGGATGAGCGTTTCTCTTGGAGGGCATCGGACACGCTATCCCAGTGTGCTCGGAAATTTGATCTGTTAAGTTGTCCTGGAGCAGGGCTGCCGAAAAGTCACGCGGGTGGCGATTCGTGCAGCATTGTAGACATCTAATGTATGTCGGCAGCCATTGTCCGTACTGGTTTAATGCATGCTTTTATATGAACCGATACACACACGCAAAGCCATGCCTCACGTAATTCCTCGTAGGTCTCTGACGAGTCGTGAGGGGCGATCTTCCGACAAGTCCCGCCCCGGGTGGTTGGTTCATGTATTTGGATGTTTTACACCTATTGTGCATAGGAAATAATGGGTTTGTTCTCTGTGAATAGAATAAATTAGTTTGAAAGTGATCATTTTATTTGTGTCCTATTATTTTTATTATTCATCTCGGCATTAAATTGTTAACAGTTTAATAATACTTAGTATATATACACATGCTATTTTTACGCTGCCCTCGGTATTAGGTAATCAAAGTAAAAACTATGGCAATTCTTATCGGGCTCTAGAATTACGCTTGTTTGTGGATTATTCCTAGATAGAACTATCTAGAAATATGTATTTGCTTCGAGAAAGCTCGGCAAGGCCTTGTTACACGATGTTTCTAAAATCCCGCAATTTCAGTCGGCATCTACAAGCAACGTCATTTGTCTCTGTGCGGGGATCGAATCTGCGACCTCTTGCTTCACAGCCGGCTACTTGCCCGCTGCGTCATGAAGGCTGTCAAATGTTATATGATTGTAGGGAATGTAGTTTAATGATTAAAATCATAAGAATATATGAGGCAAATATCCTATTGTGATATTATTGAGAGTGAAGTAAGTCTCAGTAAGTGTTTGTGTGTTGTAAGGACTGACCGTTCCCGAGCAGCAGGCCGCGGTAGATGTTGTCGTCGACGACGTCGGTCCAGTAGAGCGTGACGGCGGCGGCGCCGGTGGTGGTGTCGACGTCGCGGCGCCAGTCCAGCGCGATCGTGTTCTTGAGCGAGGACACGAGCGCGCGCACGCTCACGCTCGGCAGCTCGATGCCGCGGATCTCGTGACGGTTGCTGAACACCAGCAGCGGCGTCTCGCTCGCTACAAACGTACAGTATACAGTGTACAGTGTACACCTCATTTACAACACGGTCAAGCCCCAGGCTCTTCCAAAATTGTTTACGCACAATAGTTTTAAATCAACTAGTATATTCTTCCAGGTTCTCCCGAGGGGCTTGCGACATAACTTGATGGTTGATTGGAGCGGGTATAGGGGGTACACATCCTTGTATTACTGTACCTGCATCGGTCATCCGCCTGTCCTGTCGCAGGCCCCTCGATTTCCTACTGCTCGGATAAAAAAAAACATATTTTTATAACTTTGTACATGATTATATTGATATTGTTCAACGATAGCAACTTCAACGGTTTCATACTTCGTTCAATAATAGAGTAAGAGAATTTAACTTGGCCAGTCTGAACTTAGTCACCATCAGTATGGCAGCTAATGTTTTTGACTAAAGCAGTAGAATAGAAGGCTGGGGAAATGTCTGACTTCAGGTATTATACCTAGTACACCGCCATAACGATATCAAAATTGAGAACACTAAGCTTTATATAATTAATGTTCGAAATAATTAATATTACGTCACATATTGTATTGTTTTGTGTCTTCACTGCTAGCCAGGATAGTTAAATGTTAAAGAGTGAGTAACTCACATGTACTCTTGCAGGTGAACCCGTCGTCCGCGAGTCTGTAACCTTCGTCGCACGTGCATTTGTATCGGTTCTTCTGGGGACGGCAACTCTGCAAACGTTACATGAATTTATCGAGTATTTACAACAATAATAAACCGTCCCAAACGGATTGGTACTACTGAGTTTAGAAAATCGAAGTTGAACGGCAGCTTTGCAACGAGTCATATTGGAGGAAGGCTAAAAGGAGGGGAGATGACTTTCCCAATACCCATTTCGTTCTTTAAAGGTCACTCACTCACACTGTTGCTTGGCGGCAAAAATAGACGGCGCGGAGTTACCAACCCAGACGGCCTCTCGCATACGACAGACTTAACACCTTGTAAAAAAATATTCCAACGTAGGCACCACCAATTCTCATCAGGTGAACTGTCAGGTCGGCTACTGGTTGGTGGTGGTGCTTTATAATATGCGCGGAGTGGAGATGTACTGACTTGGCTGCAGACACCCCAGTCGGTGCAGAGATGCGCCGCGGCGCAGGTGATCTGGTCGCGCTGCAGGTGCAGCGGGGGCGGGCAGGAACACACCGGCCCGCTCGGTGACGCGTGACACTCGTGACTGCACGCGGACACCTCGCACATCGGCTCGCCTGCACACACATACATTGTCATACAGTGGCATTGACAGCCTCCGTGGTGCAGCGGGCGAGGAGCAGTGGGTTTGATTCCCGCACCGAGATAAATGTTTGTGTTGTCCACAAGTATTGGTTTCGGGTGTTGTGTGGTTGGTGTTGTTGGTGTTGGCAGGTTTTAAAACGTCGACTTTTGTCTCGATACAATTTTCATGATGACAATCATTTTCATTAATATCAACCGTATATGAACTATATCTACTCGCGCGCATGGAAAATAATAATATATGCTATGCGTGATCAGTGATGCCAAGGTCAAACGTTAAAAATTATCACGCTTGGTTTCTATACAGATCGACGTATATATAATATCTACCTGTGTATAGGTTATATGGACACTAACCGCATCGATCCGCCTCGTCTGCACCATCAGCGCAGTCGACACTGTCGTCGCAGAGTCGCAGCAGCGGCACGCAGCGCGTCCCGTTGTCGCAGCGCAGAGCGGGCGACGCGCACTCCACGCCCGGCTCGAGGGGGGTGGACGCGGGGGGAGGGGACGAAGGGGGAGGGCTCGCGGTCGTCGTGCTCGTCGTGCTCGGACAACCCGCCTCGTCGGAACCGTCCTGGCAGTCCACGTGGAAGTCGCATCTAAACTCCTGAGGATTACATACACCACGATTCATTAATGATAATACCCATACAATGGGTATTAAGAACCGATACCACTAACTACTGAATATTCAAATAATGCGATATGATATCGATACGGTTTTGACACTTGATTATATAAATGGGCTATAAATACAGAAAAAAGTCGATTATCGACACTACTAAGTGTTGAATACTATGATAGTTTTATATGATATCAATACATATTGTTTTGATACTTGATTACACAAAAGGACTAAATATATAGAAAAAGAGTCGATTATAATTAAAAGAATACGGGGAAGGTATCCACCGACATATTCTTCAAAAATATAAACGACACTTGATACTGAGTAGTATTTTGGATATCGATAATAAGTAGTCAAATACACAACATGTACTGTCAATATCGGAGGCTGTATGGGGTAAACAATAACAAAACACTTGCCTTGCGGATGCACTCGGTGTTGTCGCACTGGAACTCGTGCTCCTCGCACAGAGTGTTCGTGTCCTCGTGGTGCCTGCACACAACACACCCAAGTCATTATACACATGGTTCACGATAAATTCCATTACATAAGCGTGTCGACTAACGTGTTGGCAGGTGCGAGTGCGGGTCGTCTCCGGGGCGTGACCGGCGGTGGGGCAGACGGGGCGGGTGCAGGGTGACAGGCGCGCTCGTCGCTCGCGTCGGCACAGTCGGCGCGTCCGTCGCAGTAGTACTCCCAGGGTATGCAGGCGGGTGCGGCGGGTGCGGCGGGTGGTGTTGCACAGCGGTACATGGCGGTGCAGTCGGGGCGCGTGCAGGCGGCCTCGTCGCTGTCGTCGCCGCGGCCGCAGTCCCGGGCTCCGTCGCAGCGCCAGGCGGCGGGCACGCAGCGGCGACTGCGCGCGCACTGCCACTGGTCGGGGCCGCACGACGTGCGCGCGCACGCACCGCCCGTCTCGTCGCTGCCGTCGAAGCAATCTGCCACATCGACATTACCATCATTCTCAAACCCCTTATTACACTTTCCGCATGATGGTTCTTTTTGAGTGACGATAGAAATTTATTGAAAATGAACCAAAATTGTTTTACTTCATCTCTAAAAATTCAAAAGTATATTTTGGACTCTATTATCTCAGGACCGAGGCGAACGGCATGTAAACATCCCAACGGTGAGATGGAAAAAGACTATAAGAGTCATGGTATAACCAGTTTTATCCACAGTTTATCGATACCCCATTACGTCACTCACCTTTAAGTCCGTCACACACCCAGCTTTTGGGTATGCACCGGTTGGTGTCACACTGCATGAACTGACTCTCGTCACAGGTCACGTTTGCTGCAACACAAATGCGAATGCAATATACAATGTGAACAGTTTAGTTAGTGTACAACAAACATAAGCTCGTCGTATGATGAGGGGGTACATACCGCAGGGTCCGAGCGGTGAGGAGTCCTCGTCAGATCCGTCAGGACAGTCTGCGTCACCGTCACATACATACGGGGCTTCGATACACCGTCTGTAATGTCTTGTTCATTAATACTCATTATGATATTTATGTATTTTACTTCACTATGTGGTAGGACATTTGTATGTAAGTACCATCGCTTTGTTTATTTCTGTCACTTACCGTGACAGATATAAACAAAGCGACCCTCGCTACCCTCAGACGAGTGTTCTGCTCGTCTCGTCATTGAAGCTTACAAAAAATAGTGTTGTCGATAAAATTAAGCAACTAAACAGATGCCACGTGACTTTGTTATTATACAGTTAGTTATATCTATATTGGATATATCTATGTTAACAACACCTTTTGGTCACGCAATGAATAGAAATATGAGGTATTCATGATCATTTTTATCAGTCGAATGATCATTTTTATTATTATCGATCATTAAACATTATTTGAAACTAACTTGGCCGGTCTAAAGTTAATTACGCGGGTTGTTACAGTTAGGTATTGAATTTAGACATTAAAAGGCGGATGTCTAACGTCAGTCCAGTCAAATATAATTGCCGGTATGTCTGACCCTCGTCCGCAGTGGAAGTGTCCGTCGGGGCAGCGCGCGTGGTGCGTGGTGGCGGGTGTGTCGGCGGGCGCGGGCGCGGCGGGCGCGCACCCCCGCCCCCCGGGCGCCGCCACACCCGCCCCCGCCGCGCACGCGCACGTACGCCCGCCCCCGCGCGCCAGGCACAGCTGCGCACACCCGCCGTTCTTGTACGAGCACTCGTTGCTGCCCGTGCGCGCCGTCTCCGACACCAGCTTCAGGTCGTACAGCGGCGGCGGCAGCTGGTACAGGACCGACACCGTGCCGTTGGGCTCCAGCCGGCGGATCGCACCGGAACCGTGCTCGCTCCAGATCACACCACCTGCACACATCAAACAAATGAAGAGGTCGATAAACGAGCGAGTAAAATATATTGACTGCATATGAACATTCATAATAGTAGAAGAATTTTATAGGTTGTTGTCAACAATCCTACATCCTCAATTTTCATTATTCTTGTGAACTGTAAATAGTTGAGAAGAATGAGGACCGAGGATGTAGAGGGGATTATGTTTTCAAATACAATCTTGGATGATGAATCACATACATTTTAACTAAGGAGCCACCTCAGTCGAGTCAATCATTTCATACTATAGACAAAACTAATGTAGCCTAAAACAGTCGATAGTGACTCACCTTCATACAATGCCAATCCGTAGGGCTTGAGGAGCGGGTTGTTGGGCGCATGTGCGGCGAGCAACTCCCTCGCGCCGGTCGCCAGCCGCAGCCGCTCGATCTTGTTGAGGTAGGTGTCGCACCAGTACAGCTCGTCCCCGGCGGCGGGGAGCGCCAGCCCGCTCGGCCAGTGCAGCTCCTCGGCTACGAGCACGCGGCGCCGAGTGCCGTCCATGTGCGCGGTCTCTATGCGCCCTGCCGCACCCCCCGCGCCCGCCCCCGCCCCCGCCCCCGCCCCCGCCCACACGCTCCAGTACATGAGTCCGGCGGCGGGGTGCAGCGCGATGGCGCGCGGGTTGTAGTCCCGCTCGCTGAACAGTACGCGCGAGGCTCGCGGCGGGTCCAAGCGTGCCACGGACACGGCTCCCAGCGCGTCGTCCGTCCAGTACAGGTTGCGTCCCATCCAGTCGATCGCGATGCCCTCGCAGTTGTCCACGTCCTGGTCGATGAACACCTCCCGCGCGCTGCCGTCTAGCTTCTGACGCACTATCTCGTACCTGCAATAATATCCAGATATTTTTAATTCCATTATGACAAAGTTATCCTACAAAAAAATTCGACCGTCGCCAGATATTACATCTAACGGTTGCCAGAATCGCGCTGGCTTGAAGTAACTGTGTATATGGTACGAGCTACTATTGCGGTTTTTTAACCTACCAGGTATTCAATCACCAGGTCCCAGCTTCGTACCTGTGCACATCGCAGTAGTAGAGGTATCCTCCAGCGAGGTCGACGTCTGCGGTGGTGGGTCGCGCCGCATCGGTGGCCGGCACGAACGCCTCCCAGTGTGCCCGGGGCCCGCCACCACCCGCGCCACCACCCGCGCCCACACCACCTGCCGGCAGACCCTGCACCAGCGGCGGAGACCCGCGCGACACCACTAAGTAGCTCTCCAGCTCCACACCTGTATGGCAATCGACATGGTATAATAGACTCAACTATATATCCTTACCCATACGACTGATATTAGAATAACAAAAACACTTCTAAGTATTATATCCCTAAATTGACACTGGCATAATAGGCATAATAGAATCTAACAGATGCCATTAAAAAAAGGTACAAATCACAGTCATACTGGTTATACTAATATCAATCATATGAACAAGGTCATAAGGTTGTGTTTAAATTGTGACGGTATTCGAAGGGGGCAGTACTCACGCACGCAGTCCCCGTGTCCGGCGCGTCGGTACCCGTGAGCGCACAGGCAGTGCGCACGCAATGCTCCGTGCGGCGCCGCGCGCGCGTGCCGCTTGCTCGTCACGCCTCTGTCACCTCTGTCACCTGTGTCGACCCCCTCCCGCGTCTCGTGTACACAGATGTGCGCGCAACCGCCGTTGTTCACCGCACACGGACTTTCAACTGAAACGTACGAGTACGCACTATTAGTAGATATACGATCTTTTTGTTCTAAAACTCATTTCCTTTCCGAAAGTGAGTCGGTGTGTTTCTGTCATTAATTCGCACGCAGAACAGTTAAGAACGCAGTGTTTATTTATAGACGATGTTGTTTTTTAAAAGCATATTACATATTATGTGTGTGTATATGTCTCAATATGTTGAGTTTCATATCATATTATGACAGACATTTGCATATTTTTTTAACTCACAGGGTGAATTAATGTGGTTTGGACATATGAACTAAACATAACGTATTTAGATTAAATAAACGTTCTACTCAAAAGAGTCAATGAGAAGATGTATAAATTTGAAAGGCGAAAGAGATGGGTCATGATCGTAACTTGGGGCACTCAATAGCCTCTGTTCATGGGGGTCCATGAGATATAGGCGTGAGTGTGTATGTATGTTCCGCCTGCGTTTTATAACACTATAACATGTTTTATAATACCTTTTGGCTGCTTCTGTCGGTGGTAGACGAGCACGGCGGTGGGTCGGGAGTGCAGGCGGATGTCGGCGCGGCGTCGCCCGCGGCTGTAGCGCGACACCGCCGCTACACTCATGTTGCTCCACACGGGCAGGTACAGGGTCGTCTCGAACACGCCGATGTTTTGTAAACGCTGCGTCTGTACACATACATATTGCATTGAAATAAATGATTGGATCCACAGGTAGAGCTGCTGATGTGACATTAAAATACATTCGTTGGTGGTAGGATATATTAAACCTGCCATAGTGACCCACACACCATGTGTGGATCGCGTTCCAGGATCAGCCAATGTATATCCGGTTCTGTCAAGGGGTTTGCGATATGACTTGATGGTTGATTGGGGGTGGGATACATCTTTGTATCGCTGTGCCTCATCGGTCATCTGCCTGTCCTATCGCAGGTCCCTCGATTTGCTTCTTTCCTCTCCGAAGAGGGAAGCATGCGATGCCATAAAGAAAAAAATGATGTTCAATACTGACCATATATCCGCGGCGTATAGTCCGTCGGTTGGCTCCGTCATAGTCTACGCGCTCGACGCACTCGAGGTACGCGTCGGCCCAGTAGAGGTGTCTGGCGGGCGGGTCGAGCGCCAGCGCCGCCGGGTACACCAGCTTGAGTGAGGCGAGAGAGACGCGCGCCTCGCCCGACAGCCGCGCCGCCTCCACCCGCGCCGGGGACGCGCCCCACACCGACCAGAACATCACGCCCACTGCTGGGTCCAGCGCCAGCGCGCGCACCTTCGACAGCCGCGCGTCCACCAGCACGCGGCACGGACGCAACGCGGGCGCCGGCGCGCACACGTACAGCGCCTCGCGGCCCACGTCCGCCAGGTACCACGCGCCGCTCAGCCAGTCCACACACATGTGGCCCACAGCTGGGGACACACACACACACGACACACGTTACACAACACAACCCTCACAAATCCACCTCCCCTCCATCACAATCTCTATTATTTTCCTTTAACATTAGCAATACATATATGACTATCATAAATCTATGATTTCGATACTCACTGTCGACATCAGGAAAGAGTCCTGGCATGGGCATGTTGGTGCGGCGAGAGAAATCATCCGCGTCCACACACACGATACCCGCCCGACTGAGGTTGTGATGTACGTAGCATATACTCCTGTAGAGAGGAACCATAGTATCGATACATTCACCTAGGTGTCGATACTTTAAGCGATATAAGATAAAGTATCTTGTCCACTCTTTAAACAGTAAAAACGTTAGGCCGACATGATTCTTGTAACCACCGATAAACACATTGTTTGTCGGTGGTCACTGGTTTTTTGGACTTCACTGCGCTTACCATCAGGTGTAGTGCAGTCACTTTGTCGTGCCCGAATAAAAAAAACGTGCTAACGCTGCATAATTGTAGGTTGGTCTGTATGTTATCGACACACAAATCTGTAATTTTATGGGTTTCGATACTAGGGTGTCTAATACCAATAGAATAATTTCATTTCAATCATTAAGGATACTCAAACCTGATACTTGGAACACAAGGCTAGAACCATGGGTCCCATCTGAATCTTAGTATCCACAAAAAATTTGAGGTGTGAAGATTTGTGGGGTATATTATTAATGAAAAGAAAATATATATGACACACACACCTGTTATCGTATAGATAGTCGATGGCGCGTACATCTAGCGCGGCGAGTGTGTGGTTGTGTGTAGACTCGGACGCGTTGGAACCCTCGGGCCATACTCTCCGCACCTCACTCTGTGTCACCACCACCAGCGACATCGACGACCCGTCCGCATCTGAATATCGCAATATTAACCGTATTTACATCGAAATAAGGCTCAGTTTTCATTGTTATCAAAAAAGTCCGCCGCCACTAATAAAATTTCACATAAACCTGTGTCAAGAGCGATTTCCGATGATCGCGCCCGACTCTGGCTTCGGTTATGTTTTTCTGTCAACACCCTACATAAGAGCTATTATAAACAGTTCACACAGCTGAACACCTATCAATTTGCTATTAGTTACGCTACTATGGAATGGTCTCCCATAGATTTACTTACTATATAGTACAAAGGCCGGACATGACATTACTAGCGCCATCAGAACTCAGCTTTATTTTTTTTTTCATTCGATACTATTATATTTTTGTATTAGAATAGAGCATTTGTGTATGTTTTTTTATCCTTGCTGGGGAAAGTCACTACGCTACACCTGATGGTAAGCGTAGCGCAATCCAGGAATAGTGTCGACCAACGACAAACAATGCATCCATCGTAGGTCGGCAAGATCATGCCGGCCTGCCTAACTGCTTCTTCACAGTCCGTTTAAGTTACCTTGTACTGCGACACAAGATCGTCGGTCGTCGTGCAGCGTGTACCCGTCGACGCACGCGCACGCGTACGACCCGTCCGTGTTGCGACATTGTTGCGCGCATGTCTCCTCCCACTGGCACTCGTCGCTGTCTACAACACAAACACGTGCACGTTGCGCGTCCACTAAATTTGTCGGTTACTTTTTTTTTAGTTCATTGAATGACGAGACAAGCAAGGCGCTCGCCTGATAGTAAGCGCCACGCCTGCCCATAAACAGAAGCAACACAACACAGAACTTTGAATTTCAAAGCACTGCATGGCACTAACTGCGCTCGTCACCCCGGAGACATAAGATGTTAAGTCTCATAATGCCCAGTAATTTCACTGGCTTCAATGTCTTTCAAACTGAAACACAACAATGCTTTGCTTGGCGGCAGAAACAGACAAAACGGTGGTACCAACCCAGATAGCCTCTCGCATACGAGGGACCTACCACCTTGTGAACAATTATGACCAATGTCAACACTTGCAATTTGGATACAGATTATATTTTAATCTCATCACACAAAAACATCATCTACACGAATAACTAAATTATAATTTTCAACCCACAGACAGAAAAACACAAACAGCAAACTAATTTTAATATAGATAGATACACAATCCTGTTTTTTTGTCGTTCACACGTGTATTGTGTCGGTGGCTACCTGACCGTGTGACGTCATTTTGGGTTCACTCTGAGATGACCGCTGTTGACGCACACGCACTCGCAAACCCATATTTACACGAGAAGTCTATTTTGCTTAATGTTTGTACGCGAATTTCGTTTTCCGCTTTAATTTCGCTTTATTCGTCCATCTGTTCTATGCTTGTATATGGTTTTTTTTTCTCCGAGCACGGCAAAGTGACTGCACTACACCTGATGGTAAGCGTAGTGCAGTCCAAACAAAACCAACGAACAAACAATGAGTTCATCGGTGATCATCAGAGTCATGCCGACCTATATAAATGCTTCTTCCCTCTTCGGAGAGGAAACAAGCAAATCGAGGGGCCTGCGACAGGACAGGCGGATGACCGATGCAGGCACAGTAATACAAGGATGTACCCCTATACCCGCCCCAACCAACTATCAAGTCATATCGCCACCCCTTGGGGCAACCGGATATAAACTAGCTGATTCTGGAAGGCGATCCACACAAGGTGTGTTGGTCACTATGGCAGGTTTTAACACCATGTGTACGGTGGTCGCTATTCGTGCGGTATATGAATATCCTACCACCAGAAAATGTGTAGTGCCATTATTAATGGTATTCTGGGCCTTGTACACTTCTATCTTCTCTGTTTACCTAACAACTCACTATAACTTCGGACTGGCATTTGATCTACAGTGGACTTACCATCAGGTCTAGTGTAGTTACTTTACAGTGCTATGATAAAAAGAAGATTCAGTTGTATACGATGCCTGACGCGAGGAAGTTCGAGATTTTGATACCTAAGTTAGTAACAATATGTGTAAATTTTACTCTCTCTCTCTCTCTCAATTGAAGTAGAAATCAGGTTAGCAGGAGAACAAAACTGAATTTCTATAAGCATAAAAAGCGCGTCACGTTACAGTGTGATAGGACCAGGAGGATGGTGGCACACTCACCCACACACTTGCCGTCCCGTGGCTCATACCCGTCGCGACAGTAACACGCGAGCCCCGCGTGTGTGGGCCGACATCCATACTCGCACTTCAAACTGGAGCACTGAGCTACTGTAACTGCAATCACACACGCACATTTATGTTATTTATTTTCCTTACAAACATTATCACTACAATAGCAATTATGTCCATATATGATCTTCCGATCTGTCGGCAGTATGTGTGACTCACAGTTGTCGCAAATGTCCCACTCGTCACTCGCGTCGACGCAATGTCTCACTCCGTCGCAGAACTTCTCTATGGGCACACAGGAGAACTGGCCCTCCGTAGGCGTGGCGCATCGAGCCGAGTTACCCGGACATTTGAAGTCTTTCTCGCCTGAAAACATTACAATATAATCACCTATACATATTAATTGTCCTGACTAGCCAGTCAGTTTATAGCCCCAGCGGCTTAGGCTCCGCGTCGATGTGTTAGTCAGCCTTTGATGATTAATTTTGGTAGTTGATGGTGACAATTAAGATACTAAGAATTCTGGTATTGTGGGCATTCATAGTGGCGATCAGTTACCACGCGAATTATATGTAGTATTTATTGGTCCAAAAAATGTGTGGACTTATATGGCACTTACTATAATAGAACCAGCGAATACACTATTTCTGTGTAGTGTTCGTGAGTCTTCTCCATTGTCAGAAAAGGAAATTTTAGGATCAGGAGTTGTATAGTAGTGCGGCACTGCGATAGTAAAAACACATGATTAAGCCTCACATGATCTTATTACCGTACTCGTTTTACCCGCGGGTCCGCCCGCGCATGTGTCTTTTTCCGGGATAAACCGTACCCATGTCCTAATCTAGATCATGGTCTACCTCTGTGCCAAATGTCATTCGAATCCATTCAGCCGTTAATTCGTGATCTATTAACAAATCCAAATTAATAATATCACAAACATTTGTAATATTAACTTTCACATATTTTATAATATTAGTAGGAGTAGGATTAGTAGATTTTTTTTATAGCCTAGGCCGGCATACGAGCAAGTGGGTCACCTGATGGTAAGTGATCTCAACCGCCCAGGTACGCCCACCACCACAAGAATCATGGGCGCGTTGAAAGGAAACGGATAATTAGGTATTGGGGAGAAGAAGGGATTTGGGCTTCCGGATATCTCACTCACCGTACGAAACGCAGCAGCATACTGCTACTTTACGTCGGTTTTCTGTGAGACAGTGGTAACGACCTGGTTGAGCCTGCCCATTCATGCTGTAGACAAAACTGTCTACAGCGTGGCTCCACTATTTTATTTAATTTCCCGTTATCTCTTACACATGTAGGGGTCCTCGTCGGAGCGGTCGTGCGGGCCGCAGTCCGCGTCGCCGTCGCAGCGCCAGCTCGCCGCCACGCACAGCCCCGACCGCGCACATCGGAACTGGCCCGCGGAACACGTCACCTTCCACGCTGCAACACCACACAATCAACACATTGTCACATTGAAACGAACGAACGTCATTTACGCTGCTCCAAATCAGTCGCGTAATTTGCGCTGTATCCAGTTCGATAAGTACTTTATCGCGGTTTGGGTTTACTTACGAATTGCCTTAGATAAAAAATGTCGCATGACTGTGTGTCGTTAGTTGGAACAGCTCCATTTCACGTGCGGTTTGAATATTATACTAAGTACCACAATGGGAGCAAATAACTTTATCGCCAAAAAACTTTTTTGTTTAAATATTTGATTGATTGAGAGAGACGAGCTAGGTGCTCGCCGGATGGTAAGCGCCACGCCTACCCATAAACAGAAGCAATACCACACAGAACTTTGAAATACAAAGCACTGCATGGCACTGAACTGCGCTCGTGACCCCGAGACATAAGATGTTAAATCTCTTAATGTCCAGTAATTTCGATGTCCTTCAAACCGAAACAAAACAGTGCTTGGCGGCAGAAATAGACAAAGCGGTGGTAGGTATCAACCCAGACGGCCTCTCGCATACGAGGGACCTACCTTACCTTGTAAACTTTTATTTTAGGACAATTTTTTATTTGCTTGACTGACGAGTCGAGCAGCTCGCCCGCCTGACGATAACCAGTGTTACTTTTACGTAGCGCTTATGGGATAACTGTATACATGGTAGTGCGGTAGTGCATCTGTGCAGGAAGGGCGGGAAGTGTGCTGATGTCACGTATAGGTACTATCCGTAACGTGCGCGGTGCAACGTCATCTGTTACCCCTCCCGCACCGCTCCACTACCGCACGAACCTATTCAGACAAGCTATAAGTATGCACTACGCTTATAGTACCTACCATAGTTTCAACACATACAATCTCTCAACACAGTTGATGACGATGATGAGAAAATTGTCATCGACTAATTGAAGCGTATAAAATGATACTACGTTTAGGTGATAAAGTAAATTGTCGTGGAACAAAATTCAAACTGCAGCACTTGGAATGGAGCTGTTTCAAAAGCTGAGATATTTTATTATTTGAATGCTGTTTTTATCGAGATGGTTTACGCTATACCAGTGGTTCTCAAACTTTTTTGGTGACGGAACCCTTTTAGGAAGCTAAATACTTGGTGGAACCCTACAAGAAAACAATAGTTTTTAAAAGTGTATTCTTTATTAATAAGCATAATAAAAGTACAATGTAACAGTTAGTAATTATTACTTACTTTACCACATGGCAAGTACAATAATAGAAGATATTAAAAAAGATAACTAATGGGAGGTATGAAATTGTTTTTTATTTTTCATCAATTGGTTGATATCAGGTTTGATAGAAGACAGTTGAAGTCTCATATCAGGTTCGGCGTCCAGACTCTTGCGATATTTTGTTTTCGTGGCTGCATAGGTTAAGAATCCTGTTTCGCACAAATATGTTGTTGAGAACGGGAGAAGAATATTCAGAGCCATTTTGCCAAGCATTGGATATTCATCACGGATTCTGCACCAAAAATCGTTGAGAGGCGTCGTTTTGAATAGTGACTCCATACTTGGGTCTGATGAAATTTCTAAAAGAGATTCATATATCTCGTTTCACATACTTTCGGGCCTTTCCAAGTTGGGTAAAAAACGATTATGAATCCATGAATTCAGTTTCATTTTTGTATTCTGTTCTTCGGGAAAATACTTTTCAAAAGATGCGCGCATCGAATTGAGATATTGGACCAATTCTTCAAACACATCATCTTGAAATATTTCTGAGTCGTTATCGCTAACAAACTCACTGAGTGACGTAAAGCTTTCTATTTCTTTCTTACCAACGCAAATAATCCAGAAATCAAATTTTCTTTTGAAGGCAGTTATTTTGTTATAGGCCTGAAACACTGTTGTCTGTTTACCTTGCAATGATAAATTCAATTCGTTCAGTTTTTGAAAGATATACACAATAAAAGACAATCGGAACAACCAAGTTTTATCATACAAACGGTCCTTCAAATTAAAAGAAGTATCTGCTGAAAGAAACATTTGTAACCCGGCTCTAAGTTCAAATAGCCTTGTTAAAGTTTTACCCCGAGACAACCATCGCACTTCTGTATGGAGCAGCAGTGCTTTATGTTTGCTGCCATAATCTTCACACAATAATGAGAACAATCGGGATTGGTCGTGATTTGATAAAATTAATTATTTTTACCGCTTCATCCATAACTAATTTTAGATTTGACGGCATTTGCTTCATCGCAAGTGCTTGTCTATGCAGAATACAATAGCTGGATCTACAATTAGGCGCTTTATTTTTTATTCGTGATACTGCTCCTGCTGTTTTACCTGTCATCGCCTTGGCCCCATCTGTACAAATGTCAATGCAATTGTTGCAACTGAGATTATTTTCTTCAAAAAATATATTTATTTTATTAAAAATTTCTTCGCCGGTAGTGTTTGTGTGTGTACTTCCTTTTTTTCGTCTTTGAAACCGTCGAGCTTGACGTCGTGGCATCATCGTCTGGATCGGTGATTGCTATATTCTCCGCGCGTACTGCTTTTGAACATTCAGCGTCATTAGAAGATGTTGTTGCAACACGTTTAACACCTTTAAGCCAACGTTCCATTCTTCTTTATTTATAATGTTACACGTCAGGATGGTGGGGTCTAAATAATGCACAATCTGTACTGCGTATAAGAGACTAAGTTTAGTACAATGAAGAAATGTATAAAACTGAGACAACAGAATACAGCAGGCAATAGAACAATGAACACTAGTTTCTCGCTAGCGAGCTTGTAAGTAGGTAGATAGGAACTTATCGCTCCGAATACTAGTCAACTTACTGACGAGGCGCGACGCGCTATCGCCGCTTTTATACTTAGTCCTAGACTCGATCTCGAATATTCTCGAAAATACTTGAGTCCTAAAGTCCTAAACAAAAAGCAAAAATATAAAGAGAAATATAAAAATTGCATTGTAAACTATCTCGACTTTAGAGTCTCTCGAGTTAGAGTCGAAAGTCGCTTGTTGACAACAATAGCGTCTAATTCAGAGGCGGCTTTTATCAAAGGGACTGCGCGCTCACAACTATACAAGTATACATATTGATACCAAACTTATGAGATATTGTACCAGCTATTGTAACACATGTTTATACAAATACAAATAAATATACCTACGCGCGGCCGCGGAGTCAAAACGTTCGACCAGAGAGGTAATTTGATTTTTTTTCTAAATTCTTGCGGAACCCCTACAGAGGTATCGCGGAACCCTAGGGTTCCGCGGAACACACTTAGAGTATAGCTGCGCTATACCATATTCTTATTTTTTTTTTTTTATAGCATAGGCCGGCAAACGAGGAAGTGGGTCACCTGATAGTAAGTGATCTCCACCGCCCATGTACGCCCACAATACCAGAAGAATCATGGGCGCGTTGCCGTTAAAAGAAAGGGATGATTATTAGGGATTAGGAAGGGGAGAGGGATTTGGGCCTCAGGATATCTTACTCACCGTACGAAACGCAGCAACAAGCCGCTACTTTACGTTGGTTTTCTGTGAGACAGTGGTAACGACCCGGTCGAGCCGGTCTATAGCGTGGTTCTACCACTCAAATAAAAATCTTATTATGTAGTGTGGTCGGTGGTGCTCACCGCAGTGCAGTTCATCGGAGGCGTCGTCGCAGTGCGCGCGTCCGTCGCAGCGCCACGCGTCGGGCACGCAGCGCGTCCCGTCCGCGCACGAGAACTCGTCCGCGCCGCATCGCGCCGACACCGGCTCGCCGCGCTCCTCTGGAATACCAGCCAACTAGTTTTTAGGCTATAGACTCTATCTTTAAAATGACGGTGGGTTGCGAGAAAATTTAGAGAAATCACTGTATAATAAAAACAGTGTATTAACGTTTAAGGAAAACATCGTATGGAAACTTGCTTATCTGAGAAATGTCGACAAGAATTTTGTAGGTACGTCGGTCAATCATAAGTTGACCATTGTAAGTGCTGGAACTAATTGAAAATGTATAGTACAATCTGTGAGACCTAAAGTCGACTAATCTGCGTATACCAACAGCACCACTCATCTCGCCTACTTGTAGTTGGCCCACTGTATGTGTGTAGTCTACCAAATTGTATAACGCATTAGGCCCGCGTGGTGGATTATGGCATAATCCGTACCATTAGTAAACGTAGAATTAGCCCAGCAGTGGGACGAACTTATGAAGTACAAGGCTGATGTTACCTGTAAATAAAATTATACAGCGTATTATTTAACAACGGGCGATAAAGTTTCGGCCGACACCACCACCACCGATATCACAGTGTCCGAGTAGGTGCTATCTTAGAGCGGAATCACGCCGTAGTGCACGTGCTAGTGCTTTGTTTAAGGGTTGAGGGAGGTGAACGACCATAGATGGTCGCCGCTAGCGTATGCTGGCTATGTATGTATAACTATAGACATAAGTAGACACAATGCACCTCCGTGCTCATAGATATATTGATTTTATTTTAGTTTAATTTAATCTACATTTTAATTTATTTATTTTTTCTATTTTATTTAAGATCTATATTTGGATTCGATCTATATTTTAGTTTTGCATGCTGTCTTCACCTATAATTACAATTGCATTAAACTTGTTTCTTTAGCATTTGTTAACGAAATTGTATCAGTTTACATTGTGTTGGTGATCAATAAATAAAAAAATAAAATATTGCCTTTTTAACTCTTCATCACCCTGGGTTGACTGGTATTGAATACTTTTAACATCAAGTCCGCCTTTTCAAGTGTAAAAAGTTGAATGCATAAATAAACAAATTGATTGAACGGCACCACAACGTGCCACTCGCAAACATTAGCGCTATCACTAATTACTTTGTAGTGTTTACTTGGATGCTGTGATCTCCCCGAACCGCGGCCGCACTTCCGCTCCTCGGATAATATATAAATAAGAAATAAATAAATACACCCAACAGTCACACACAGTCCTAACCCCAAAGTAAGATACGAGTCTTGTGTCGTGGGTATCAGGAACTACGAGAGAGTTTCGGTCTCACAACACCTAGACCCCGAAACAAATATTTGTGGATCACATAAACATTTGTCTCGGTGCGGAGATCGAACCCGCGGCCTCTCGTTTCACAGCCGGCTACTCGCCCGCTGCGCCACGGAGGCTGTCTATCCGCGGGTGGCTTGACCTCTCCGTGATCAATCCCTCACATACAGTCCACAACCCCACCCACTCCCCTCCCGCGTGCCCCACCGCTGCAATGCTGATAAGTGTTATCTGGGGTCGGAGGTGAAACAATACCGCCACACCGATGCAACGCGCACGTCATCTAACTTCTAACCGCTATGGTACGCTGCGAGTGCTGTAGCTGAGATTCAACTCCACTCTGCCTCTATCTTCTGCCCCTTCAATGTGGGTCCACGGCAAAAATATGCGTTATACATAAATACCATCCATCGAAGAGTTACGAAGGCGATGATTCGATCGGTTCATTTTGCACGTCTTGAATATGCGTGCGCTTTTAAATATATTAAGTAATTTTGCTTTGTGTTGGTGACGCGTAAGCGATCATCTCAAGGAGAATATAGTTAATACATAAGCGTCATCCTATACCTATATTAATTTACTGGGCTTCGAAGGCAGACGAGATGATGGCCTCTCTTACCGTTGCCTATCGTGAAATATATTTTAAAGCCAAATATATTTTAAATCAATAGTGACAAGGACACGCATTTGTTGTTTCCATATAAACACATAACGCACACGTAAGACAACGTGCCAGAATGAACTTAATCATATACACATACGAGTATATTATAGTTGCAATAGTTTGTTTTTTACAACCGCCTAAAGCGAGGCAAGTTATGTTACAAAAACCCACACAATGTGTCCAGGCACCTGATACAGATCATACGAAACTGGTCACACAAGGAAAACAAAGAGGCGACTTTCTTTCCACATTACGCAGAAACTCAAACACAGAGACAAATTTTCTTGACAATTAATAGAATGACACAAAGCAACACAAATCCGTGAACCAATCCCAGGAAGAAGGAACTATCTACTCCCGTTTCCAGCTATCGAATGTTATCGCTATAGCAATGATAAAAGAACTGATATAATTTAGTAAAAGGTGCCATCTGCCACTCATTTACTTTGTTTTGCGTATTGTTATCAGAGTTAACACAAGAACATATACTAATTACTGTGGAAATGAAAAGCGACAGTAATTAATCATTATAATAAAAAAAATAACACTGAAAAGTCAAAATGACAATTTCTATAGGTCTCAACCGTTCCGACTTTAAACAGACCTATAGAAATTGTTATTTTTTACTTTTATAGTCGGTTTTTAAGTTTTTTTTAAAACGTGTTTTATTTTTCAATGTTCAGTGTTAAGTACAGATTTGGTATGTAAATTTCTGAGCTGTTGTCCGTTAAGGAGTTTCATTATTTTACGTCCTCCATCTTCAGATATTAACGAAATTTATATGGGACCGGACGTTGTAGACAGTTCTGTCTACAACACGAATTAATTGCTCTGTCTCACGGAAAACCAACACAAGCTTGCTGGTGCGATTTGTGAGCCGATATCTGGAGGGCCAAAACCCCATCCCCTTCCTAATTCCATGACGTTAACGTATAATGACGAGTATAGATCAAGAGAGATTTGATATTTCTGATGGTCGCCAGAATTGAGCCGGCCTGCTTAATTACTTCTCCGCATTTCTCTTAAATTTAAGGACACAATTATAGTAGTAACAATACAGTGCAGCCGCGTATCCAGGATTTCGCCGAGGGGGGCAATTTTCGCATATCACAAAAGTAGATACCTAGTTGAAGTTTATTTGAATCAAGCAGGGAGCCCTTTGCACCCGTTGCCTCCCAGGGCCCGTTCCTGACTATATAATTCTGTATGAAGCCAGGAGCCCCGCACCGTGTCATGTATGTGCATGTATGTACCCGCGCGATCACCCCGCGTCCGGTGCATTATTCCTGTTTGTTTAAAGTGTAGCACTGTACTCGTGTGTACACTTATCAATTAAGGCAAATTGATAGATGTGAACCCTGACAGCGTTCGCTTTACGCGACTCTTATCGTGTACTGAATGTTTTAATATAACATGTAGAAAGTGTAAACAAACTGATATATTAGATTAGCTCTCCGCATGCGACTCTGCCTGTCAAAGACACATTTTCATTCTCTTCAAGGGTTTCTAAGGGTTGAATTGATAAACGTCGAAATATTTATTATATAATGTCTTTAACATTAATAAAAAGTTGAATATCGAGAAATCCGTTCTAAAATGATGCCTATAATATAAAATCAACATCCCCTCACAACTTCGCAAGCGCAATAATCATCTAATTAGCGACATTACAATATTATAAACTGACATCAGTATCTAATGTCACGCTCCTATTCACTTTTTTTAAGCTGTGGTGTGGGTTAAGCGTTTTCTTATTTGTTTTGATAATGTTTTTGTGTATTCTTAACTCTTAATTGTTTTTTGCCCTCTTAATTGGTGAAGGAATTTAAATAATGTTTATTTAATAAATACTTCGATTTTTCAGTTCCAATAATATAGAGACCACAGAGTCAGGTAATCGGTATGCGAATTCAGAGTAGACAGGCCGTGCCAAGCGGGAAGGCCGAGAAGGGGGTCGTCCCCAAGTCCAGCGAGCCCCTCGTAATTGCCACTTCACGTAAACGGCCATCAATCCGTCTGTCTGCTGTCTGTCTCTCTGTTCGTCTCAGTCGTTTAATATAATATGCATAATGTCTACACGATGTTTTATCAAATAACAGTGTTTTTTAAATCTGTGTATTTATACGTAATAGTAACAGTAGTGCAATGATGCACATTAATAACACTACGCCACCATACTCAACAAATCATCACAAACCACGCTCTTTATTAATAAGATAAATAAAACCCATTACTTTCACATACATCATGAGTGGTAGAGCCATGCTGTAGACAATTTTGTGTTCAGTATGAGTGAGCCGGCTTGTCCGGGTCGTTACCACTATCTCACAGGAAACTGACGTAAAGTAGCGGCTTGCGGCTGCGTTTCGTGCTGTAAGAGGTTGGGTTCGAGCCGAGATGGGAAAAGCCACGAAGATGAGCTTCCGCAAGCTAGCTAAGGTGAAGTGAGGTAAGTTTGGTTGTGATACGACTTTTATCAAGATTAATTAGGGTCAATTAACAACAACAATACCCAAAATAAAACGTATGACAGCTTGTGGCGCAGTAGAGCAAGCTGCTGCTGCGAAGCGAGAGGCCGTGGGTCCGATTCTCAAACCGAGACAAATGTTTGTGTGACCCATAGATATTTGTTTCGGGTCTGGGTGTTGCGGGGCCGCAAGTCCCTCGTGGTCCCTGATACCCAAGATACAGGTTAAACCCAGTGTGGAGTCAGGACTATGTGTGTGACTGTTGAGTGTAAACACAGCTTGCTTTGTGCTCAGTCTTACAATGTGTTGACCTGCGGTGTACCGCATATGATATAAACAGAAGCTATCATTGTGCTCCTTTACAAACAGGCTTGAATAAGGCTGGCCATATAAGAGATGGTATAATATAAAAAACAACTCAACTTCTTATTTACACAATATGTAGTATCTTTGTATTGATATACATTCAGAAAGGTTGGATCAAGTTATCACAAATATTTGCCTAGAATTATGGTCTCATAGCTTTAGTATTAATAGTTCCAAATATATTCCTATGCTGTAAAACCAATGACGTCTTTGGTTCGACGCTTAATATTGTTTTGTCTTTTTTATTAAAAACACACACGTTTCTAAGGATTACAGTTTGCGCTATATATAGGCTCGCCACATATCATATATTGTGACAGAAATACGTTAGGCCAATAGTGAGTGCCCTTATTGCACCTCACCACGACGGGAATACGGGCAACAGCTTATTACGATGATGTTCAATACAGTTTGTGACAATCGAAGTTGTGTAAGGCTAGTTAATCAATTAACCATCTGGTGGCCATACACAAGCAATTAAACTTGTCGCGAACATGTCTCCGCGACGCGGCGCGTGTATTACGTGCGAAAATGTACCATATTACAACTGTGTGGAGCAGCCAGCAGTACCCGTCCATATGTGTGCGTATAGACCCCTAAACAAAACATGTGTGCGCACACCGGTTAGGACCTCTACACACCGATAATTACGCACAAGAGCGCACAGAGCGCACTACTGGATGGCCCACGTATATGCAATTAAATGGACAATTTTTCACACAGTTCTCTTTTTTTGTCCGAGCACGGCAAGTGACTGCTCTACACCTAATGGTAACCGTAGTGCAATCCAAAAAACCAGCGATCACCAACAAATAATGAGTATATCGGTGGTCACCAGTCATGCCGGCCTGTATAAATGCTTCTTCCCTCTTCGGAGAGGGCAGAAGCAAATTCAGAGCCCTGCGACATGACAGGCGGATAACCGATGCAGGCACAGTGATACAAGGATGTACCTCTATACCCGCCCCAATCAACCATCAAGTCATGTCGAAAACCCCTCGGGAGAACCGGATATACACTGGCTGATCCTGGAACGCGATCCACACAAAGCGTGTGGATCACTATGGTAGGCTTTAACACCATGTGTACGGTGGTCGCTATCCGGGCGGATATGAATATCCTACCACCAATATAAAACCGTTTCACAGAAAACCGACGTAAAGTAGCGGCTTACTGCTCCGTTTCGTACGGTGAGTGAGATATCCAGCGGTCCAAATCCCCTCCCCTTCCCAATTCCTTAATTATACATTTCATTTAAGGTCGGCGGATTCTTTTGGTATTGTGGGCGTACATAGGTGATATGGAGATCACTTACCATTAGGTGATCCACTTGCTTGTTAGCTAGCCTATACTATAAAAATAAATTATAAGAAATATTGTGCATGCAGTATCAACACCTTAATACTGACTTAATATTTAATTCCAACACGTTTCTTATTGCCCAGATAAACAAGAGCACGAGGAAGCAGTCTCCGCTGCCATAGACTTCAGCAATGCCAGCCGCCAGGGCACAGCCAAGTCGCACAATGAATATTTTTTTTTTTTTTTTTTTTATGGCATAGGCCGGCAAACGAGCAAGTGGGTCACCTGATGGTAAGTGATCTCCACCACCCATGTACGCCCACAATATCAGAATCATGGGCGCGTTGCCGACCTTAAAGGAAAGGGATAATTTGGGATTGGGAAGGGGAGGGGATTTGGGCTTCCGGATATCTCACTCACCGTACGAAACGCAGCAGCAAGCCGCTACTTTACGTCGGTTTTCTGTGAGACAGTGGTAACGACCCGGTCGAGCCAGCCCATTCATGCTGTAGACAAAACAGTCTACAGCGTGGCTCTACCACTCAAATGAAATTAAAATAAACCTCTAATGAGCGGGATGTAGGAGGACTAGGAGGCATGAATCGTCCGATCGTCTCTGTAGTTTCTGAACCAAGATGCCCGTGTGTTGGCGGATGCGCGGCACATTGCGCGTCTCGAGACGTTTATATAGCCTGAATGACGAAACTTTCAGGTCGCTCGCCTGATAATAAGTGGCACGACTGACCATAAACAGAAGCAAGACCACACAGAACCTTGATAGTAGTAGATATCACGAGCATTTCACGTGCAATAGCCAAGCTTCACGCCCGTATCGGATAATCTCTCAGCTCGCATCTGAAGTCATCCGTATGCTTAACGTATTTTGACCACCCAGAGTGTCTCGAGCCTCTACCGAAATGTCCGTTGCGGAATTGCGTGCGTAAGTTAGCAAAAATGTTGAATGTATCGAAACCATACGGTTACCTTTTTTCTCAAAAATCTTTACTACGGAACGAGTCGGATAAACTAGCAACCATTTTTATTGTAAGGGCAGTTACGTTTACGTTATATTACTAAATTCTCTGTGTTGTGTTTTAACCATAATTTTGTAGAGTCCGTTATTAATTTTATCGGTCGTCTGTATTGCACTTATCATATTATATGATTAGCGACGACGCGACGTTATACTTAGCTGTAGACATCTCACGTTTTACATTGTTTATTTTTTCTGTCCGATTTTTTTGTTTACTACTTAGCTTTTGCTCGCGGGATTGATCGCGTGATGTCTTTTTCCGGAATAAAAAGTAGCTTATGTCCTAGTCCAGATCTTGGCCTACGTACCTGTCAAATTTGATCAGATTGTTTAGCTGTTAAGGCACAAACATCCAAATACACAAACATCTAAACTTTTATATTTATTGTATTAGAAGGACTAATAGGATATTATAAACATTCAGCAACTCATCGAGCCCGCGTTACCCGTCTTTGAATCCGGCCCTGGTCGCGATTGGTAGTCAGAATAGACACTGTTTAACTTTGGACTATCCAGGGAAAAATTATACAATAATCTAGTTGGATGGAAAGCATGTAGAGATAGTAAATCATAGGAGGCTGCATGTCTCAGGACGGCGCGGCGCGGCGGAGTGCGGAGTGCGGACATTCACCGCAAGCCGCGGCGGCGGGCGCCCTCCGGCGCGCTGGACCGGGTACATCGGTACATCGGTGAGCGGTCGGCCGTGAGAGCGGCGCGCCGCGCGCTGGCTCACCTGGAGCCGGGGCGGGTGCCGCGGGTGCCGCGGGTGTCACCGGGGGTGTCGCGTCGGCTGCGGCCACCAGCACTGCCGCTACCACCACCCCACGCCATACCATGTCTCTGAACCACTTCACACGCATTACATCAATACAACATTGTACACTGATCGCATGGGTGATTGCGGTCGCTCATCCCCACTGTCTATTTTTGTTTATGTTATATTATTACACTGTGATCGTATTCATAAAACGTTTTAATGAAACAACACACGATCGATAAATTATTTCATATATTTTATTGCTTACGAGCATGAACGAAGATGTTGCTGATATATTTCATTACATTAAAAACACAATATTTCAATTTTGAAATTAGAGAAGCTCACACAAAGGCACTTGCAACCGGTAACACAACCCCGCACCGCGCCGTAGTAAACACTGATGTTGCCAGCTGCAAGCCGCAGCCCAGAGTCGCAGGAACAAGACAATCTTTTTTTTTATTCTAGGTGTTGCCCTAGTTGGCTCAACCCACGAAATAAAGAAAAACTATTTTACTTTTTTGTAATATAGTTTACGATATTAATTCATAATGTGTTGTTGTTATAATCATAATAAAATTTAGTTTAGAGAAGTGCAAACAGACACGCCAACAAACGGTAATTGTATGCTCTTTAAGGTAATCTATATCCTATATCATTTGTTATATCCAAAAAAAAAAAAAAATGATAATGGCTCCTAAATCACATTTTTGAAGTGATAACTTCTTATGGGAGGGTGAATCGAAACGTTCCGTAACGCGAGCGGTCCATCGACCAGCCAGCGTTAGCCGACCTCCCTGGAACATCGATTATTTCGAAGGCCCAGGTGGCGTCACACAGTGACCAGTCAGCTTGGACCGGACTTTGACCGGACTTTGACCGGACTTCAACCGGACTTTGACCGGACTTCAACCGGACTTTGACCGGACTTTAACCGGGCTTTGACCGGACTTTGACAGGTCTTTGGCCGGACATTGACCGGACTTCGACCGGTATTTGACCGGACTTTGACCGGACTTTAACCGGACTTCGACCGGACTTTGACAGGACTTTGATAGGGCTTTGACCGGATTATGACAAACTTCGACAGGACTTTAACCTGACTTTGACCGGGCTTTGACCGGATTTTGACAAGACTGACTGGACTTTAACCGGATTTTGGCAGGACTTTGACCGGTATTTGACCGGACTTCGACCGAATTTTGACCGGACTTTAAACGGACTTCGACCGGACTTTGATAGGGCTTTGACCGGATTTTGACAGGACTTTGACAGAAGTTTGACAGGGCTTTGACATGACTTTGACCGGACTTCGTAACGTAACGAGTTACGGCGCCACTCTGGCTTCCCTTTCTCTCACGCATAAGGCAGCAGTAGGCAGGCTCCTCCGCTCTCACTTTAACCCACATTAGTTTAAGTTATCACTTCTGTCGAGCGTCCCGAGACGCACACTTTTTTTTTTTATTATCTACGTTGATTTCACGTCCTCTAGGAATTTTAAATCTATTATTTTCGATATAGCATTAAACAAAGAGAATACAAACACTACGTTAGTATTAAACCCGAGATAAGGGTGCCCTCAGAGCTAACCTCAGATGAAAAAAATAGGAATACTATATTTTCTACTTTGACGCTATACATCAGAATATCTACAACACACGGCAAGTGAAGCTGATACCTCGTTGCTATGCCTCCAATGATAATACATTATGGTCGAACAAGCAATTCTTCACTTGTTTGTTTTGAAAATTTCAACTCGACATAATATCGATAAAAATAGTTTTGCGATAATTATCACCATGGTATATCCAACTAATACAACACCAATGAAAATTATAAATATTGCTTCTAGAGGTCAAAACATTGTAGTAAATATTGAGAGCTATCCGATTGTATAATTGGATAGAAAAACTACGTCCGTAAACGGACTACCACGTCAGACGAACTTTAGGTAAATTATCTCTCGTCACATTAATTATTGTATCCTTTTTCACCGTCGTGGGATTTTTTTCATTTTTTTTTTATTTTGCCTTTTTACTCTCCAAATTCCCGACAATTCCATTAATGAAGTCTGTTTCCCTAACTTGACCCCAGCGTTGCCACTTTAGCGATTTTATCACTAGATTTAGTGACTTTTTGGGGTACGACAATGTTTTTGTTAAAAAAAAACACTAAAATAATATTTGGTGATTTCTAGTGATATTTAGCGATTCTCGAAAATTTAGAAGTTAAAGTTGAAGATAATGAAGAAAAACGAAATATTCTTTAAAAATCAAATAAATCTAATGAAACTGATCCATCTCAGCCTTCTATATACAGATACTAGATGACCCGGTGAACTTCGTATCACCTACATAATATATTTGTGTAAAATGTGGTCAAAACTTAATACAAATGTTTTATTTACATTAAATGCAATTAAGTGAGGTACTGCGCCATTGCACGTGAGGTAGCCCGTCGCACATTTAATTGACTTCGACGACCTAAGTCAGGTCGTCTCCCACCTCCCTCCGGTTGGACAGTCCTGTCCCCGTCCCGTCCCCGTCCTGTCCCCGTCCTGTCCGCGTCCCGTCCCCGTCCTGTCCCCGTCCCGTCCCGTCCCCGTCCCGTCCCCGTCCTGTCCCCGTCTTGTCCTGTCCCTGTCCTGTCCTGTCTCACTGTCCTGTCTCACTGTCCTGTCTCACTGTCCTGTCTCACTGTCCTGTCTCTCTGTCATGTCTCTCTGTCCTGTCTCACTGTCCTGTCTCACTGTCCTGTCTCACTGTCCTGTCTCACTGTCCTGTCTCACTGTCCTGTCTCACTATCCTGTCTCACTGGCCTGTCTCACTGTCCTGTCTCACTGTCCTGTCTCACTGTCCTGTCTCACTGTCCTGTCTCTCTGTCATGTCTCTCTGTCCTGTCTCACTGTCCTCTCACTGTCCTGTCTCACTGTCCTGTCTCACTGTCCTGTCTCACTGTCCTGTCTCACTGTCATGTCTCACTGTCCTGTCTCACTGTCCTGTCTCACTGTCCTGTCTCACTGTCCTGTCTCACTGTCCTGTCTCACTGTCCTGTCTCACTGTCCTGTCTCACTGTCCTGTCTCACTGTCCTGTCTCACTGTCCTGTCTCACTGTCCTGTCTCTCTGTCATGTCTCTCTGGCCTGTTTCATTGTCCTGTCTCACTGTCCTGTCTCACTGTCCTGTCTCACTGTCCTGTCTCACTGTCCTGTCTCACTGTCCTGTCTCACTGTCCTGTCTCACTTTCCTGTCTCACTGTCCTGTCTCACTGTCCTGTCCCTGTCCTGTCCCTGTCCAGTCTAGACGCTATACGACCCGTCATCACGGCAAGCTTCGCAACGACAACCATCCGGTTTATACCTGCGCTTATAGTACCCAGGAACAGTTTGTACTGGAAAATGAACATTCCAAAATCAACAACTACTAATAAATTAAAAATTAATTAAAAAAACATTGTCCAGCGGACAAAATTGTGAATCTAAACCATTCTCAGATCCCCTTGAACACACACAAAAAATTTCATCAAAATCGGTCCAGTCGTTTAAGAGAAGTTCAGTGACATACACACTCACAGAAGAATTATATATATAAAGATAGCTAAAAAAAAAAACAAAATCAAATACCAGAACAAGTATTAGATGGAGTTTTGGCGGGAATTCTGACAGTGCAGTTCATCGCTTATTTTAATTTATTTTATAAACTTGTTTAGAGTTGTGTTTGTTGTATAAAAGTGGTGTGGATTTGTTCAATAAACATTGACGGTGATGAACAGTATATGGAAACATTGAAATAAGTGAATTAAGCTTCGTACTGAAAGGAATTAACACCAAAACTCCGACAAGACCTTGAAATCGACCGCACCCGTATTTCATCGTACTTGTAAAAATAACTTGAGAATAATTTATACTTGACACTGGCTAAATGCATAATACTGCGAAAGCCATAAATAAAAAGAAGAAAAAGTATTAGATGGTTTTTTTTTTAGCTACTCGATATTATTTTAGTTAATTATTTTCGCAATTACATTGTTTTGTAATACCTATCGTGTAATTTTCTTTTAAACTATTTAGTGATTTCTAGTGACTTTTTTAGTTCAAAATATCCCGAAATCTAGCGAGTTTTGAGACCAAATCTAGTGATTTTTTTTCTGCAAGATGGCATCACTGCTTGACACTGACATAATGTCTAACAGATGTCATAAAAAAAATCAATTTCCACAATAGTCTGTCTCAGACAATAGCTGTCAATAGTGAAAAGGATCCAAATTGGCTGTAGCTTATTTTTCATCTGGTTGCAAGTTTATATCAAGTACGTGTTGTTTCCTTTGGTTAGAATATTCCAGGCCGGTTGTAAGTGGTGTGTCGAAGCTAAGCGACGATTGTTTTATTATGTAATAAGGTAGAGGTTAGGTGGACGGTGTTGACATACTAATTTTTGTCGTATCCATCGGTGGTCAGGATGGGAGGGCACGGGCACGGACACGGCCCGCCCTACACGGTGCCGCACTACTCACAGTTCAAGACCCAGGGCATCCCGCAGCTCGAGGAGCTGGAGAAGGCGCTCGCCAATAAGGGATTAAAAGACCCTTGGATCAGGTTTGCTGGTTAAATTGTCTTCATAACGTTAGTAATCTCATTTCTAACAGTGCAATAAAAATAACTATAAATGTTAGAGTTGTTTTGTTATATATCTGTATTCTGTAGGGTAAATTAACAAATATTTCATAATATTCAGGAATGAAGCTTGGAGGTATGACCCTGGTTTCGGCACACGCTGGCTGAGAGCACGCAGGCTGTTCTTCAGAGGTTTACCCCTTGGTATTGGGCTGACAGTGGTGACTGTGGGACTTGAGAAGCTGCTGGGAGGAGGTGGTCATGGACATGGCCATGAGGGTGAGGGGCATTGATGGGTAACATTTGGATCATGTGTACATTGAGTAGACTGTGTAATTAATTCAATAAAGATTAAATAATAATACAATTTGTATACTTATTTATTTGTAATTGCTTCATGTTTAAGTTTTAATAAGTATAAATCTATTTAAAAAGTCTCAGAAGCAAACTAAATTGTGTTACCATAATTACTTCAGTGGTTAATTTTTACGGGTCTTACTTATAAACATTACTTAAGCATTGATCAATTAAACACTGTTTTGTCTTTCTCTATCAATGTGATTTATAAAGTGGGTATAAAGGGATTAAAACAGTGTTTTAATTAATCAGTGCTTAAAAACTTAATAAGTAAGGCCCTATGTTAGAAATATTGTTATATTTTCCAACAGAGGATGGCTAACAAGCGAGTGTTATAGGTAAGGGATAATGGAAAGCTAGGAAGACTAGGGGAAATAAAGTCATTATATAACAAATTTTGTTATGAATTAAAACAGGTTTGTTCTTAGAACACTGTATTGTAAAAATAAATGTTTACTGCAACATGACACTGTAGCGATGGTGTCTGTAGACTGCAGCTCCACCGGTGCATGCACTGCATACACATAGCATCACCACCATTCAACGTACATTTACTGTTCACTATTCACGTGGGTCTTGGTTTTAGTTCTTCGTAACAAGCCCTTAAATAAATGAAGTTTTTCTTTGCCGGGTTGAAATGTTCATGACCCTGTCAAAGAGAACAGAAGTAAATTATATTGGTTTTTAACAAACATAAAAAAGTATTGGCTCAGTGGTGCAGTTGGGATTCTTGCGTAGTGCAACTGCTGTGCTGGGGTCTCGGGTTCAATCCCCAGATAGGGTAAAAGTGATGGAGATGGAGGGACAGGGATGGAGATACTCTGCAAAATGTGGGTGTACCAGAAAAACCTCTGCCTCCCCATTCCCCATTCGGGGATTACAGATGTAAGTGCATATATAAGTATAAAAAACAGACACACATGGAAAAGTAAAAAATAACTAATTCCTAGAGGTCTTTTTGGAGTCCAAAAATTATTGTAATTTATGATTATTCAATATCACCAATCATTTTTATTTTATTTAGGGAATAAGCCAATAAAGACACAAGTGGTTCACCTGATGGTAAGTGATCTCCACATGTGATGAACAACCACAATACCACCATTTACTAAACCAATGTTAGTTTACTGATTTAAAAATTTAAATGTAAGTTGAAACTGACCTTTGACCAATCATAACCCACTGCATATGCAAATATCTGTCCATTGTGGTTGAAGGCGCATTTAGTGAGGGGCTGGTCCAGGGACTCGGTGCTCTTGAGCTTGGTGCGGGCGTCCTTGTCCCAGAATGAGAAGGAGCCATCAGAGCCCACAGTCGCGAGTGTTCCGTGCATCGGGTGGAAAGCAATGTCGTTTACTGCGTAGATGTCCTGTAAATATATAATACTCTATATACTTGACCACTCTGCTTGTCATCTCGTCACAAGTGGCTGGATTCGATTATTCGCTAGCATTTTCCCACTAGCTTTATTTGATTTCTGACAAAAACAGAAATCGCCACTTCCATTGGATTTCGAACCTGTGTGATGCGGCGGCAAGTTCTTACAGGCCTACACATGTTGGAGGGCTTTGCAAACATGCAGAAATTTATAGATATTGAGAAAGGTGTTATGTATTAAAGGCCGTGGGAACTATAGTGACCTGTGCTATTTTTAAGATATATCTGCAGAGTCCGATATCTATAAATTAGTGGGTGAGATGAGTTGCGCTGTCGTCGAATGCTCATAGGTCGATTTACATCCAATTTCCACAGATACGGACAATTTGATAGATATTCTATACATTTTCAACATTTATATTTTTGTTCCAACATTTGCCACCAGCAACGTTGATATAGTTGATGCACTTAATTCACTTTTATTTATTTAACTAAGCACCGAAATTCAAAACCGCAATGCGACTCGGAATCTTTAAAAACTGCGAAAACTTCCTCCCAAAAACTTGGACCTTGAATCCAAATTCTTTTATTTTATTCTTCTTATTTTTTAATTATTCTTTTATTATGGCAGAGGCCGCCATCCTCCCAGAGGGGTTGATATCAGACATGTGGCCGGTCGTAAAAACTACAAGCCAAATCTTTTATAACATGGGTTAAAAAGCATGTTACGCCCATTCCACAACGAGTTGGAATTGCGATAAGGGTAAGTGGAAGGAACGATAGCAGAGGCCGCCAATGAGAAAATGGGTCGACTGATGGTAAGTGATCTCTCCAGCGCATATGAACATTCACAATATCTAAGGAATTATAGACGCGTGACCGACCTTAAACTAAAGGCATAACTAACGAAGGGTAGAGGATTTGTACCCAACATACGAAACGCAACAATAAGGTACTTAATGTTGGGTTTTTTTGTGAGACAACTCGGTTGAGCCGGCACATTCATGCCGTAACCCGGCAGGTCTTAAAATTTTATAGGTATAGAACACTCAACAAATCCCTTTTACCTTCTTTTTTCCTTTCCTTTTACTTTCTGTAACCCTATATGAAACCATAATTACTCTACATTTAATGAGCAAACATATTAGAAGAGTTCATCTTCAGTATGGTCGGATATTTCGTGAATCCGGTAACGCATTTCTCACATTTCAATGACAAATGTAACACTCATTCGCGGAACCCTAGCGACTACCACAGAACCCACTTTAGGAATTGCCGCTGTAGACAAAACTGACTATAGCATGGCTCTACCATTTGTAAACACTTTTGTATTGTTTTTTTAACAATATCTTAATAATACTGGACATGCAACATTTTTTATGCTACCGTGACTAGTAACTTGTGGATGGCTGATTCACAATAGAATAAAATATGTCCAATATTGTTTACGAACCTTAAATGATTGGTTACCCATACAATGGCAGAGTTAAGTTAAGGGTTCTACAAGGTCCCTCGTATGGGAGAGGCCGTCTGGGTTGGTACCACCACTTTGTCTATTGCTGCCGCCAAGCAACAGTGTGAAATTACAGGGCATTATGAGACAACATCTTATGTCTCGGGGTGACGAGCGCAGTTCAGTGCCATGCAGTGCTTTATAATTCAAAGTTCTATGTGGTGATGCTTCTGTAAATGGGCAGGAGTGGCGCATACCATGAGGCGTGCGACTTGCTCGTCTCGTCATTCAATTAAATATACAAAAAAAGAATGTTCAAGTCATGCTGCCACTAAAATTATTCATAGGCTAATTTGGTTTCTGATTACATTTTAAGACAATAATAGAAATGAAAGTTACATCTTGTTCTGATAGCCTCAACTTTATATTAACAAAATGCAAAATGTTTTAGAGTGGTAGAGCCACGCTGTAGACAGTTTTGTCTACACCATGAATGGGCTGGCTCGACCGGATCGTTACCACTGTCTCACAGAAAACCGACGTTAAGTAGCGGCTCGCTGCTGCGCTTCGTACGGTGAGTGAGATAACCGGAAGCCCAAATCCCCTCCCCTTCCCAATCCCTAATTATGCCTTTCCTTTAAGGTCGGCAACGCGCCCATGACTCTGGTGGTGGGCGTACATGGGCGGTAGAGATCACTTACCATCAGGTGACCCACTTGCTCGTTTGCCTATCTATGCCATAAAAAAAAATGCAATTTTGTAACCTGATAACCGCCAGTGGTGCCGGCCGACCGATGGCACTTAAATGTGAAGTTGTCCTTCGGGTTGGCAGTGTTCACATACTGTATCGCCACGCGGCCCTCCACGCTGCCGAGCGCGAACCCTGTCGGCTGCTTCGTCTTCTTGTCCTTGAAGATGGCGATACAGCGTAGCTGATGCTTCAGAGGCGACTCGATGCGCTTGAACTCCGCCGGCTTTCCTTCCAGTGTGTATAGACATATTCCTCTGTCAGCTGTTCCTACTACTGCCATTGGGTAATCCTGTAACCACAATACATATTAAGCTTGACAGCCTCTGTGGCGCAGTGGGCGAGAAGCCGGCTGTAAGACGATAGGCCGCGGATCGATAGCCGCACCGATACAAATGTTTGTATGATCTATCAATATTTGTTATAAGTCCCATAAAACCCAGGTTTTGCAGTTTTATTTTTAAGAAAAACTTTTTAATATTTGTCTGATCTGGGTGATGAATCCTGACCTCATCAGTTTCACTGTTCGAGTCATTTACATGCTGACACTCATATTATAGTACCAAAAAGGAATGGTCTCTTAAGAGATGAAAACTCACAACATCTGCACAGTAGCATCTCTCTGACAGGTTTATTGTCAAGTTCGGCACCGCACTCCGTGTGTCCCAAAACTGAAATGATATAAATAATTTTACTACTCTTTATTGCTAACAATGGATGGTGCATACTATTTTATTGAAGTCACACAGCACTTTCATGATTATTATACTTTCAATCTACATTCTCTATCAGGATTGTTTAATGTTTATTAAGAAGTGAAATCACATGAATAAAGCATATTTATACCTGGCTTGAGAGCGATCTCCCATATACATAGTGAAAAACCCACCATTGGGGCTTGTTCAGGAGAATCCCATTCCAAGTTAAGCCAGTGTATACACTAATGTCAGACCGGCATAATTCTGCCGACCATCGAGGGACGCAACGACTCTCTACTGTGTACATTAAATTTGGACTACACTGTAATTACTATCAGGAGCTGTGTAGTCTGTTCAGTGCCAGGAAAAGAAAATTGCACAGTCCATGAAATCAGTACATCATATCTCATTAAAAAGTGATAATCATGGTGTATAGTACACCCTAAAAATGATATTACACATATGAGATAAATGATTGTACCTTAAGTGTTTTGTCCCATGAGGATGTCATGAGGCAGGTGTAGTTCGGTGCCTTGATCCAGTGGCATGTCTTGACGGGAGCATCGTGCGCCGCCACCTGCACCATAAAACATGATTTGCACACGATTATGACTTTATAGATTAATGAGCAACCATCTGCTCTAAATGCTGTATTGTCATGGAAGAACAAAGAAATATCTTAAATCAATAATCCGAGCATATTATAATTCTTGTACATAATGCAAAACATGCATGTAAACAATAAAATTAACAAAAAAAGCAAAGGTAGTGAGCTACCTTTGCATATGTTTTTGAATGCTCTCTATTGGCGGCATTTAGAGTGATCTGAATTAAATTAATTCACAGTTGAAATGTTGATACCGAGTGTAGTAGATAGGTTGTGGGAATGGCCAGCAAATGTCAGTCAAATAAATGATATAAATACATTGGTTTATTTGTGGACGAACTTTATGGTAAGAATGGTCCCATTAAATTTTCTCAAAATCGGTGAATTACCTAGCATTGGGAGTAGCATAATTGAAAGTTCAAGTTGCATTGAAAATGAAACTACCAGGTATAGTTTTTTTTGGTTCCAAAAACCAAATTCCTATTTCTAGATTGCAACCCAAACCTGTCTACATTGTGGCTCTACAATTCATAAAAAGGCTAGCTGTTCAAATGACAAGTAGCTCATTATATTGAGTTTTTTTATTCCGAGAATGAAATTAACACAATAATAATTAACATAGTAAAGTAGTTTTAAAATAAATCATATTATTTGCTAATTCAAGTCAGTGTATACTGTTTCATGCCTGAACCTCTTACATATTCATAACTAGATGTAGCTTGGTTGCAGACTCACCTGTATAGTTTGGTTGGCAGCTAAGTCCCAGCACTTGACACTCTTGTCTGTTGATGCCATGAACACCTTTGTGCCATCCTACATACAATACATACCACATAATGTTATAATATCAACATACAACAAACCATTAAAATTCATAAATGAACACACCCAACAATCACATAATATAGTGCTGACCCACAATTCGCTAACCTGTAATATGAGAATCTGGATCTACAAGGGACTTGTGGTCCAACAGTCACACCGGAAACAAATATTTGTGGATCACACAAACATTTGTCTTGGTGAGGGGATAGACTATAGAGGGAACCAGTGCCAACATGTTTCATAATTTGCTACTTGCTCCATATGCGAAGGTAGTTGTTATTGTATTGTCATGTTTGCATTGAATTGTGTAAGTCTTGTGCAACCACACATATAATACAATACAAATTATATTCTGACTGGTAAGTAATTGACATTCCTATTTATATTTTGTCAGATTTCACAGAAGGTAAGAATATAAAATCAATTTTATAAACAGTTTCACTTCCAAATTATTATAGATATGTCACATTGGCATGAAAATAAAATAAATTTCTCACGTCGTGCCAGGCCACGTCTAGTATCGGTCCGTCCATGCCCTGCGCCGCCTTGGGCACTGTCTTGCCCGACACTTCCACCTCCCAACATCGCACCTGCCGTACAATATAATCACGATATAAAAATAACATTTACAACTGCAGCACTTTGGAGGCGTGATGAATATTCCAATCCGACAGTAGTTGATACTCACCTGACAGTCCCAACTACCTGCGACTAGGAACGTCTGCGGCACCGACGGTGGCGAAAACTCCAGCGCTGATACGGTGTCCTCAGGCGGCGACGAAACCTCCAAATCCTTGTTGGGATTAGTTGACCCACCGCCTATTTGGCTAAACATCGTACAAAATACGTAGATCCACTTGTTTTGCACACTGGATAATGGCGTAAAATCGTGATCTTAAGGCACCGCAACCAAATGAATCGACGTCTAACAACTACTTTACTCTGATGAGGCAAAAAGCGGCGTAATCTTGTTTATTTTGTTGGAATTCAGAGATTTCAAATTTGAAGTTTTAGGTTAGTACCACGTACCACAGACATTTTTTTATTTTATTTGTTCCATACTGGAACCGGCTAAGGTCGAAGACCATGCTGCCAAGTCTTCAGTCATTTAATTTCATAAGTAAATTATATCCAATAAATGTTATGTACAAATAAACTAGATTAGTACATAGCTATAGGGAGGGAAATAGGTGTTATATATAGTGTATTATCTATGGAAATAGGTACCGATGTATAATTACGTTTTTGAAGTGAAAACTTCTTTAGCCGCGTTGAGCACTTTTTGGTAGGGGTAAAAATTTGGTTTCGCGTTAGCAGTTAAGAAGGCGTAAATAAATTAATTGAGGTGATTTTTAAATAAGGATATTGATACACTTTGTGCGTTTGATTTACTTTATGAAATTACTTTATGAAGCATCGTATAAATTAACACTAAAACTCTAGCAAGAGTTTCAAATTAGTCACACCCCCTGTTTTCCAATTACAGAGCATAATGCGACTCAGTGGCGCACAATGCCGAAGTGTGCTCATTGCTAATTGGAACGTGAATTAGTTTTCTAGTGCACCAGCAGAGTGCGCTAATTTCAGTGTTGAGAATAAAAATATAAATAGTCAATGTTTATACCTTCATCCATCCTTACATTTACTTTTTAACAGGGTCTGAATTAACTTTTGAATATTTCGAAAATACTACGATAAGACGAAAGCTTAAAAAAAATTCTCAACAATTAACAATATTAATTACTAACGATAATATAAATAAAATTTCGATCAATGCCAACTTAAAGAAAAAAGACTTGTTAATTTTCTGTTACTGAGTCTGTATCGATTGCGTGTATCACCCGAAAGCAGTACTTTTGAGAGTGCTTGATTGTGCGTAGCGTTGCTGTAGTTGAAACATTCAACGTTGAGCATTATGCCGCATAATGCGCTTTAGTGCTGTAATTGGAAAACAGGGGGTTGTTTCATCTTTCTTGGAAAACAAGAAAATTAATGACTTGGCAGCAAGGCGTCGATCCGTACAACGTCAGTTCTCTAAGTAGTCTGTGATCCGTAGACTATTCTGTCTTCGCGTCGTCGCGTCGATCGATCAGCTGATCGTCAATGTCAAATCCAACAAAAGTCAAATTCATTGATTAAACACTACATACAATAACAGTCAATTTCCAGTTGAAACATATGCAATAGGAACTGCGTCGCCAAGGGGTTTATGTTGTAAAAACCCTTTGTGTTTGTGTTTATATTTAAGGGGATAGTAAACGTTATCATAGGCACTATGAGTAACATAGAGTACGTTCAAATAAAAGATCTGAAGCCGGGCATGAAGAGCATAAACGCAGTTTTCATCGTATTGGAGGTGGGACCGCCGACTTTGACCAAAGAGGCGCGTGAGGTGCGCACACTGCGCGTGGCTGACACCACCGCGTCAGTCAACCTGTCCGTGTGGGACGAGCCGGGCGCGCTGCTGCAGCCCGGCGACATCGTGCGCCTCACACGCGGGTACGCTTCGCTGTGGCGCGCCGCCCTCACACTCTACTCGGGCAAGTCGGGCGACATACAGAAGGTGGGCACCCTCGTTCACAATAACTTCACATAAAAGTATAAAGTATATACATATGTAGGTAACAATTATGTCTAAGAAACACATAGATGTAGTGGTAAATATGTTTAATGGCTATGTAGTAAACACCGAGTATGAATATAAACTACCCACTAAATATTGTACTTCTTTTACATTAAGCTAATTTTAATGATGTTTGGATGCAGGTGGGCGAGTTCTGTATGCTGTTCAATGAGCAGGTGAACATGAGTGAGCCGCAGCCCGCGGCGCCCGCAGCTGGTGTGGGCGCAGGCGGCGGGGCGACGGGGGAGCGCGGGGGGGGCGCGGGGCGAGGTCTCGCGGCGGCTCCGTCCACCAACACGCAGCACAACAACAAGAACGAGCGGTTCACACCGGGCACGCAGGACCACAATAACAAACATACACATAAGACATATGTGCGTGGCCGAGGACACCAGAGAGGCAACACTCGTAGATAGCCTACACTGTGCATAAAACTCACTAGAATTAATATGTAACAGCTAGTGGTTTATGTGATGATAATGAAATGTTATTCCTTTGTCTGGTGCGATGGTGTGGAGTACTGTATGTGTAGGCTGAAAGGAAACCAACACTAGCGTTTATATAATTAAATAAATACTAGCAGACCCGGCCACAAGCTGCTGTGGCTAAGGTATATGTAAAATTATATTGTAGTATTTTTTATTTATATTGGCTCAGCAAAGTGACCACACTACACCTGATGGTAAATGTAGCGCAATCAATACAGTATGATCCATCTATTGGATACATACTCAACCACTATCTGTTAGAATTTTATGAAACTCACAGATAATTATAACGCTTTGTCATATAATAAACAAATAATTTGCAATAAAAAAAATATTGCGACTATAAACTGAGATATAAACTATTCTATCTCTCAAGTTGAATCAAACTGTGTGCAAATTTGATTAATATTGGTTCAGTAGTTAAGGAGTTCATCGCAGACAAACAATGTGAACCGAAAATTTTATATAAAGATATTGGATCATAAATACAGTATCATCACTTACATAATTCCCAAACAGTTAAAGTAGCTGGGGTGGATGAGAAAAATATTCCATAGAATAATTGACACTGTTGATTTTATTTACAAATTTTGTTGATTTCAATCACATAACTGCATTTTAAATGGAATTGTATTTATCCATCATTGATCAACTTGCTTCACATAAAGTGGAATGGTTTATATAGGCTTGCTTGATAATCATCATGAGACATTTATCTTGATAGTTTTGAACCATGGGCATCAATATGTTGTCCTTTTATGAATTATAATTGTGTTAATAAAATGGTTTATGTCCCAGAGACTAATAGTTGACTTCTGTTTACTGTTCACTACTGGGAGACTGTATAAATGCCTGTAATGTATTTTTAATATGTATTTTTTTTTTATTTGATTAAATCCGTTTTCCAAGCTTTACTAAGGTGTTAGTCCCTCATATGTGAGAGGCCTTCTGGGTTGGTACCACCGCTTTGTCTATTTCTGCCGCCAAGCTATAGTCTGTAAGCACTACTGTGTTTCGGTTTGAAGAACATTGAAGCCAGTGAAATTACTGGGCATTATGAGACTTAACATCTTATGTCTCGGGGTGACGAGCGCCTAGCAGTGCTTTGTAATTCAAAGTTCTGTGTGGTGTTGCTTATGTTTATGGGCAGGCGTGGCGCTTACCATCAGGCGAGCGTCTTGCTTGTGTCGTCATTCAAACAAATTAAAAAACATAGCAAATCATGTTTGATCGCATATATCACAGACTGTAATTAGTTTTCTCGGACTTCTGATTGAGGGGCTGAGCTCTGAGTACCACCATATCATACGCACAGCTCAGGTTTTTGACGTATACACTCAACGTGTGGCCAACAGGGGTTCTACTCAGTATCCACAATCAATTGATTTACATAGATGGTATGTTTACCATCAATGGTATGTTTTATGATAGTATGTTTTGTATGCTGTTGGTCCAGCCGATTCTGTCTTAGCCACAGGACCACCTATAGCAGTCCGAAAGCTCACTGCTACATGTGACATTGTTAGTCTGATTAAAATACTAGTACGAAAGTCACTCGCGCATTACGCACGCTTAACCAAGTTGTCGATACTATTGATGTGTTTTCGTGTACTCTGAGGGAATTCGCAAAGATATCATTGTTTATAATATGTTATAAATGTATTCAAGTAAAATAAAAATATAGCTTAGCATATTTAAGGAAAATAACTCTACTGTATTAGCCTATTAGGGCTTAACCTGTAAAAGTAGTGGTAATGTGGTTAATAAATAAATAAATAAAAAGTTCAAAAATCTCAGACGGAATATTATTGCATTTTTTGAAGTGATAACTTCTTATGGGAGGGTGAACCGAAACGTTCCGTAACGCGAGCGGCGGCGAGCGGAAGGTTCCAGAATATTCGAGAACGTTCCGTGAGACGTCACGCGGGCCAGTTGCCCCGCCAGCGCTAGCCGACTTCCTGGAACTTCGATAATTTCAAAGTCCCAAGTGGCGTCACACAGTGACCAGTCGGATTGGACCGGACTTTCACAGGACTTTGACAGGACTTTGATCGGACTGTGTTCGTTTTTTTGAAGTTATACTTCTTTAGGCGCGTTATGAAAAAATGATGAGAGTGAAATTTTAAGATGCGCGCGCACCTGTGACACAAAAAATTAACAGTATGAAGTTAGGCGCGTTAAGAAAAAATGATGAGAGTGAAAGTAGCCGTAATTAATAAACAAATGACGATTTGGACAAAGAAAAACTCTTTAGGTTTTTTCTTATTCGGAACATGTTGCCGTAAAAAGTACCAGGCTCGCATAAACGCGAAGAGAGTAGAATGTACTTCTATCATGTCGAGTGGATATGTTGATATAAATTAAAATACTTTTATTTAATATAATTAACACTAAATATTATTAAATTATTAATGTTACGATATTTCATCGTTGTTGTGAAGACTTGAGAATAAATTACACTTGTCTTTGGCGAAATGCATAACAATGCGAAGCTTAAGAGTGTTGTTACAAAGACTTGGCTGTATGAGCTACAATACCTTTGCCTATTAAAAACCCGAATTTGAACCAAAAATTATAATACCGAGGACTATGACGGAAGTGAATACTTTTTAAATTGTTTTCGAAATTAATAAGTGTCCGTTCTATTGAAACTATGAATCAACACGCATGAAACATTTACTATAATAATAATTATAATGTACATTATAAATAATAATTATTATTATAGTAAATGTTTCATGCGTGTTGATTCATAGGCCATTTTTGACAATGTCCTTTATAATTTATATATTATGTGCTAATAAATTATATTCAGTAGTGATTTAAATTGAATATTTTGATTGATATTACTTACTATTTGTGAATATTAGTGAAAAAAATTGTGCTTATATACTTTTTCAAGTGCTCCAATATAATTGAGGTTAACTATCCGTATGTATTATTTATTGATATAAATTAAAATACTTTTATTTAATATAATTAACACTAAATATTATTAAATTATTAATGTTAAATACTTATTATTATTGTAATCAATTATTTGCATGCAATTAAAAACTATTTTTTAATGATGCCAAAGAAGTATAACTTCTCACGCGCGTACATAAGTACACGCACCCATTTTTTTTATGGTGAATAGACATGTTACCGTAATTTTGTTTTTGATAATGATAATAAAATGACGATAATACTAATAATATTATAGTAATTATAGTTAATGATAATTTTACTTATTTTATAATTTGAAACATGGTGCTGTAAAAAAAAGTACCAGGTTCGCATAAACGCGAAGAGAGTAGAATGTCCATTTTTCATGGCGAGTAGCCGTAATTAATAAACAAATGACAATTTAGACAAAGAAAAACTTTTTAGGTTTTTTCTTATTTGGAACATGTTGCCGTAAAAGGTACCAGGCTCGCATATACGCGAAGAGAGTAGAATGTACTTTTATCATGTCGAGTGGACATGTTGTCGTAATTTTGTATTCTCGCATCTTGTTTGGTAAGTTTTCACTTCTGTCGGCACTCCCGGAGTGCAACCCGTATTTTTTTTTTTTTCAAAGTACGTTATGGTTAAGAGTATCAATGTTTTTGAGTGGTAGAGCCAAGCTGTAGACAGTTTTGTTTACAACATGAATGGGCTGGCTCAACCGGGTCGTTACCACTGTGTCACAGAAAACCGGCGTAAAGTAGCGGCTCGCTGCTGCGTTTCGTACTTTGAGTGAGATATTCGGAAGCCCAAATCCCTTCCCCTTCCCAATCCCTAATTATCCCTTACCTTTAAGGTCGGCAACTGATGGGATTTACAGGGATAGATATGACAACAAATAACAAAGTTATCATTTATAAACTACGTTTACAATTATTGACATCTACTTCATGTGAATACAGCTAGCGCATTTTACATTGCTTTTTTACGATACTTAATTCTAGAACATCAACAAATTTAAAGTGTAGTGAACAAATAATAAATGTTTATTTTACAAGTTCCTTTAATTTATTTCTTACTGAAAACACCGAATCATAAAAATGTCTAGATTATTGCGTATAGAGTTTGCTAAATGAAGCATTCTGCATATGGGCGAGTTAGAATCGAAATTTGTTCGGCACCTTGGCGATACAAATGTCTTGCGGTTGCGTAGGCGACTACAAGGATGAGGGATAATTATATTTATTAATTGAAGTAATTGAGGTTATTTTTTATCCTGGCTCGGCAAAATGACTACGCCACACCTGATGGTAAGTGTAGCGCAAACCAGGAATAGTGTCGACCAACGACAAACTGTGTGTCTATCGTTGGTCGGCACGATCATGCCGGACTGCCTAACTGCTTCTTCACACTCCGTTTAAAGGACCCCATATTATAGGAAGGAGGGAACACGTGTGCCGGCAAACTATTCCACAGCTTAATGGTCCGGCAGAAGTAAGATTACGCGAACTTTTTAGTTCGAGCCGAGATGGAGGAGACCACGAAGCTGTGGTAACGCAAGATGATTCAATTTTACCGTGCAGTAAATTATAAAAACATCAGATCAGAAATTTTTCGACGGACCTTGTGAGTCGTCATTTACTCATTCAGTTTAAAATCATTACATAAATGTCAAAGTAATTTTATTCTTACATCTTTCATTTAAGTTTGTATCGTCAGGGGCAGATATTTGAATTTTAAATGGACCAATTGTAAGCGTTTGTGACAACCGCCGTGTAGCAATGGGCGAATAGCAAGCTGCGGTGCCAGAGGACGCGGGTTCGATTTCCATATTGAGACAATTATTTTGTAATCCACGATATGCTTCATAAAATGTTCAAGGCACACATTAAACGAGTGCTCATGACAAGGGGCTACTATAATGTTAAGCAATATCTCTAGGATAGACATGTTTGGCATTCGGTTCCTTCTTGCATACTGTGACCTCCTTGAGACTCTGCAGCTTAAGCTATGTAGGGAATAAACTCATCAATTTACCCTAAACAAAAAAAATGACCATGTTGTTAAATATGTTGAGTAATCTACTAATGAATGGAATATAACACGAGCAAATTAAAATGTATTTGCATGTAATGTATTGCTTAATAATATTAAGAACTTATACAACATTTTTAATAAATAAATTAATAAAAATTATAATAATTAAAATAAAAGACGACCGAATGTTGAATTACAAAGCACTGCATAGCATTGAACTGCGCTCGTCACCCTGAGAAATAAGATGTTAAGTCTCATAATACCCAGTAATTTCACAGGCTTCAATGTCCTTAACTGAAACAACAGTGCTTACATACTGTTGCTTGGCGGCAGAAATAGACAAAACGGTGGTACCAACCAGACGACCTCTCACATACGAGGGACCTACCACCTTGCCTAAAAAAGCGATAAAGGAGCAACACCAGATGAGTGGCTAAGGGGTGCAGAGGTGTCACTAGGCGTTATAAGACGATCATTTGCTCCCTTAGGATCCCATCACGTTGCCCAAGAACGGTAACTAATCATTTGCGTCTCACATCCAACCCTCGAGCATAAAGCTCTCGTGACTCCACTCTGACCGGCCGGTGAAGGCAAGCCATAGGTAATTATTATTTTTGTTCACAAAGAATCATCAAAATCGTATCATTCTGCGAAAAGTTATTTGTGGAGAAACATAATATGCATCGAATTGAAAACCTTGTCCGACTTTTATTGTCGGTTAAAAAAAACTCAAGCGTCGCGTCTCCGCAGTGGAACCACTAGAATATATGTGGTTTCACCTTGACATTTATCAAGTAGCATCTTCATTATTAATATTTGTTTTATAGTTTCATTTATATATATAGCTATAAAGGCACTTGCATAGCGATCCTCAATTGGGTTTAACCCACCAAACTTGTTTAAGAACGTCAAATCGAATGAAAATTTTACAGTATAAGTAAAACAAATTTAGTGGTATTTTTATAGCATAGGTTACTTGATGGTAAGTGATCTGCACCGCCCATGTACGCCTATAATACCAGAAGAATCATGGGTGCATTGCCGACTATAAAGGAAAGGGATAATTAAGGGATTGGGAAGAGGAAGGAGATTTGGGCCTCGGGATATCTCACTCACCGTACGAAATGCAGCAGCAAGCCGATACTTTACGTGGTAACAACCCGGTCGAACCGGCCCATTCATGCTGTAGATAAAACTGTCTACAGCTTGACTCTACCACACAAAGTAGTGATAAAATCTGCGATCGTCGTGCTGGTGGTAGGATATTCATATCCGCCCGGATAGCGACCACCGTACACATGGTGTTAAAACTTGCCATAGTGATCCACACGCCTTGTGTGGATCGCGTTCTAGGATCAGCTAGTGTATATCCGGTTTCCCCGAGGGACTTGCGACATAACTTGATGGTTGATTGGGGCGGGTATAGGGGTACATCCTTGTATTACTGTGCCTGCATCGGTCATCCACCTGTCTTGTCGCAAGCCGCCCGATTTGCTTCTTTCCTCTCCGAAGAGGGAAGAAGCATATTAATACAGGCCGGCATGACTCTGGTGACCATCGATAAACTCATTGTTTGTTGGTGGTCGCTGGTTTTTTTGGATTGCACTACGCTTACCATCAAGTGTAGTGCAGTCACTTTGCCATGAACGAATAAAAAAAACGTTTGCGTCTCGGGACGCTCGACAGAAGTGATAACTTAAACTAATGTGGGTTAAAGTGAGAGAGGAGGAGCCTGCCTACTGCTGCCGTATGAGTAAGAGAAAGGGAAGCCAGACAGAGTGGCGCCGTAACACGTTACGTTACGAAGTCCGGTCAAAGTCTTGTGAAAGTCCGGTCCAAGCCGACTGGTCATTGTGTGACTCCACCTGGTACTTAGAAATTATCAATGTTCCAGGGAGGTCGGCTAACGCTGGCTGGTCGATGGACCGCTCGCGTTACGGAACGTTTCGGTTCACCCTCCCATAAGAAGTTATCACTTCAAAAACAATGTATTTTATTGTAAAAAAAGCGTGGGGTGCATGGTGTCAATAGTTATATTAATTGTATTGACAGTATGAGTAGAAGGATTATCATTTAGATAGTATCTTAAAAAGCACCCCACGCTTTTTTTACAATAAAATACATTGTTTTCTTCAAATTTATTTTCTATTTTTTAGTTAGACTTTCTATAAAAGCGTGTTTTTAGTTTTTTTACACTATTATTTATTTTTCATTTTTTAGTTAAAATAAAAATATATTGTAGCAGAGAGTATAATTTTAATTTTAAACCCGAATATCAAAAAAGCGCCATCTATTGACGCTCTTAGATACTGCGATATTCCCTATAATTAACGAAGATCCAGAGAGTACAATTTAATTCCTGACCCGAATATCAATAATTAATTAAATTAAATTATTATTACTATTTTATTATTATTATTATTTTTTTATCAAATTAGTGTATTGTCATCGGTCCTCGATAAACCTACAAAGTTTGAACGAAATATGGCCGTTTAAAGTGGGCCAAAATCGCGCCCAAAAGAGTCGGTTACAAACATACAAACAAACAAACATACAGGTGAAGTTAATAAAAAGCGTGTAAAAATAGCGGCCTTAATGTAATTATTGGGACGGCCTTTAATTTGTCTAAAATAAGCATCAGTTTCATTGTGGCTGCGTTGTGGAATGCTTGCTTTGTCAATGTAAATTATTTAAATTAGTTATACTTGTTATAGACCGACATAAATCAAAGCGATGCGACTACGTGACTTAGCATAGCGCACGGCGTCGTACAAAAACTCGTGAATTTGCGTTGATTCTCATCGATAATTTTAGTCTGTCGCAGAATATGTTGTTTAAACGGCCGCCACTCACCGCGACCAAATTGAGTACCTTTGACTATGCCAATCGTTGTTCGATCACACATATAATTTAAGGCCAAAAAGTCGTGCCTGACCTAAAAACGTCGCTTTGATTGACGAACAAAAATTAGTAATTTTGTCGATAAAATGCTCAGTACTGTCTTAGTGTAGGCTGTAGGGTCCAGGGAGCAAATTATCTGTATCGATATGGCATGTTGCGTCCTTGACACGGCGCGGGCGCACCGCTTCGATGTGTGACCTTTATTCTTAAGGAATATACGTGTAGGTACACGTATATTCTAACTAATCTTTTGATGAGGTTTGTTTTTTTTTTATCGTAAACCGGTTTTTTTTTATTTTATTATAACAATATTGTCTTGATTTGCGGATCAGGACACTAAAGGTCATAGATATTGTTTGACCTTATAGCCAAATATTTTTTCCAAATCACTACATAGTATAAAACAAAGTCGCGTTCCGCTGTCTGTCTGTCCCTATGTATGCTTAGATCTTTAAAACTACGTTTAAGCATTGAATTTAAATAAATATTTTGTAAGATATTACAGATTTATAATGCGGGGACAGCCGTACCACTAACAATCTACATTAATACATATTATAAAGAGGAAAGATTTGTATTTTCGATTGTATTTGATCGATTTCAAAAATTCTTTCTTTATTAGAATCCTACATTAGCCCTGATGAACATAGGCTACTTTTAATCACGGAAAAAGCAGATCACGCGGGCGGAGCCGCGAGGAAAAGCTAGTCTATTATATATCTGAAATCTAAAATACAATAATAATATGATCCTTGTCTGGCCTTAAAAGGTTTAATGTATAATTGGTGTGTAGCAATGACTTCGACAGCTGACAATGAATTTGACAGCTGACAGAGAGAGAAAGAGCGAGAGAGGGGTTCTATTTAATAGTAGGCGAGAGAACAAATAATGAGTTTATCGGTGGTCACCAGAGTCATGCCGGCCTGTATAAATGCTTCTTACCTCTTCGGAGAGGGAAGAAACAAATCGAGGGGCCTGCGACAGGATAAGCGGATGACCGTGCAAGCACAGGGATATTACTGAAATATGGGTGCTAAGACCTTAGCTTAGTGCTTTTTATTTACCACGCAGCCTCTCTAGTATACATTGAAGTCTTTAGTGTGTAGCTATTGTTCTTTGATCACGCAGTTATGAATATAATAAAAGAGAAAAGTGCCAATTAATATCGCCCTACTTTACGTCACTCTTCTGTGAGACGGTGGTAATAACCCGGTCTAGCCGGCCCAGACAAAACTGTCCACAGCGTGGTTCTACCACTCATTTTTTTTTTCAATATAGTATTTCTTCTTATCTTCTTATTAGTGTCCTTTTTCAAATAGTCTTTTTTCAAAATAGTACGCACTATTTGGCCAAATAGCGAATACTTAATCGTGTTTGACCTGTATCGTGGCTATTAGGAACCACAAGGGACTTGTGATTACTTAACAAGTCAACTCAAACCTGAAACAATTGACTTTATCATTATGTTTTACCATAATTTTTCGTAGATAAAGAAAGAAAACGCATTTATTATGGTATTGAACACATACTATAGCGAGTATATTAGGTAGAGTTATTATTTATTTTTATAAGCTGATCTTATTAGAGGAAATACCAGCGTTTTGTAGTGGTATTACGTGTAACTGAAACAAAAAATTACAAAACCCTAAATTTATGTATTATACACGTACCAACAGAGCATATGTCCTACACTAATACAGAATAAATTGTTGATAAAATATAGTTGTAACATGCACACAGATCACAGTTATGCACAGCATTCATTACAATAAAACTTAAAAACATGTCAAAGCTAAGTCAAGAACAATTCATTCAGTACATAAAAAATGATTTAAAATAAATTTTAATCAATTGATAATATCAAGGTCTCCCTCGCTATTCGGTAAGTTATGATCATTTTAACTAGAGGAGAATTAATTAAAACTGAGGTCAAATTAATGATGTCATAATCGGTGTTTCTCTACGTGATCAAATCAGAAATTAAGAGATACGTAGAAGAACGAAAGTCACCGACGTAGCCCAACTGATTAGCATGCTGAAGTGGCAGTGGGCAGGTCACGTAGCTCGCAGAACCGATAACCGATGGGGCAGAAAGGTTCTTGAATGGAGGATACGTACTGGTAACCGCAGCGTTGGACGTCCACCTACAAGGTGGACAGACAACCTGATGAAGATAGGAAGTCGCTGGACGCAGGCCGCTTCCAACAGGTCGGTCTGGAAATCTTCGCGGGAGGCCTATGTTCAGCAGTGGACGTCCTGTGGCTGATGATGATGATGAGGTCAAAATGACAGGAGCAATGATATATCACGGCAAAATGCGAATCTTGACGGATTGATATGCGTGGAGTTTACAAGGTGGTAGGTCCCTCGTATGCGAGAGGCCGTCTGGGTTGTTACCACCGCTTTAGCTATTTTTGCCGCCAAGCAACAGTGTGTAAGCACTGTTGTGTTTCGCTTTGAAGGACATTGAAGCCAGTGAAATTACTGGGCATTATGAGATTTAACATCATATGTTTGGGGTGACGAGCGCAGTTCAGTGCCATGCAGTGCTTTGTAATTCAAAGTTCTGTGTGGTGTTGGTTCTGATTATGGGCAGGCGTGGCGCATACCATCAGGTAAGCGCCTTACTCGTCTCGTCATTCAATAAAAAAAAAACCTTTCACTGGTTGCCTTAGTTTTGGCTTGCGTAAATTGTTTTTATGTACATTTATTATTTTTCTTACCTTGAACGCAGTTTGGCTATGTCATGCTCGCTTAAATGCCTGTGCTTGCGGCGGCGTCGTGTGCCGCGTCGCCCACTTCCCTGTAACATAGTTGAGGAGGCCGGCGGCTGGCACAGGCGTCATACTCTCGAACGGATGCTGCTTGTGTGGACTGATCTACACAGATTGCTTATTATCAATGATTATATTATGACAGTTAATTTCTTTGCTTAGTGGTACTGCAGTATCCTCTACATGGACACGTGTATCAATCTTATATGTAAATAACATGGGTTTTGTTAATATAATAAAAAATGGAATATAATAAAAAAAAAATATGGACAAAAATATGAAAAGACCCATGGCTGAGTTTCTTGGTGCTTCTTTTCAGACCAGTACGCATTCCCGAAGCACCGGTAGATTCATATGCCGTGTAAAAGTATCCTTGGCGACCTAATTACTTATTAAACAATTTGAATTTAAGTTTGAAATGATACAGACTGTTCGACAGATCCTTCCGTAACATGTGACAACAGTTCATACATACGTACAGCAGTCTGCTTGGATATATATTTTTTTGACCCCTGGGATGAACTACGGGGTCCCTGCTAATGGAATACTGGCGACCCCGCAGTATCTCATCAATGAGAAAGAGATGGGAAAAGGTATCAGGGGGCAAGCCCCCTGGGCAGAATCGGATATACGCGAGCTGACTCCGGAACGCGACCCACACAAGGTGGGCCACTATGGCAGGTTTTAGCACCAGTGTACGGTGGTCGCTATCCGACTGCTTGGATATTAGTCACACGTTTTTGTCACAATTACAAGAACCGTCAAGTGAAAATACACTTTTGTATGAGATGATGTATGTTTGGACACAGTTCAGTCATACGCCGTGCTGTGCTCATTACATATCGTCATACAAAAGACATAAACGCGCGACACGCTCGCTTTGACCGAAGAGGCGAGAATCGAGTGACGACATGCCATCCATTACGGTTATTGCGTCCGCGTCCGGTGCGTGTGCGTTATGTAACGCGCGCTGCACGCCGCGGTCAAGGTTTTCTACCGGCCCAGCACGCGCCAGCATCGATGAACCACATATGTATGTACAGTACATGAAGCACCAACAGTCCTTTTATATAGCAGATATAGGTAGAATATTAAATGGGTTACCTGATAAGTAATTACCGCTTACCACGAACACCATTATTATAGGAACTATCAAGGAAAGTAATGGATTTTGGGCCTCCAGAAATCTGTCTGTCGATGTGTTGACGGCGGTGCTGTACTCTAAAGTATGTTTTACATACACACTCCCGCCTGTAATTCTCGGAGGAGTAGGCAGAGGTGTACCCAGTACACCCACATTTCGCCGAGCGTATTTCCGTCCGTGATAACTTGTTATGGGAGGGTAAACCGATTCGTAACGTAACGCGAGCGGTCCATCGATCAACGGAAGGTTCGAGATTCCAGAACCTTCCGTGAGACTTCACGCGGGCCGGTTGACCAGTCAGCGTTAGTCGACCTCCCTGGAACTTCGAGAATTTTCGAAGTCCCAGGTGACGTCACTTAGTGACCAGTCGGCATACGTTAGCCCCTCAACCGACCGGCCATTGAATCGTGACCAAAACACCCCACCACCTCCCAATCACTCCACCGAACTTCACCCCCCCCCCGAATCCTCCCCCCCAACCCGTCCAAACCCTTCCCCACAAAACCCCTTTCCACCAGCTAGGCGCTCGCCTGATGTTAAGCTCCCCACGCCTGCCCATAAACAGAAGCAACACCACACAGAACATTGAATTACAAAGCACTGCATGGCACTAAACTGCGCTCGTCACCCCGTGACATAAGATGTTAAGTCTCATAATGCCCAGTAATTTCACTGGCTTCAATATCCTTCAAACCGAAACACAACAGTGCTTAAACACTGTTGCTTGGCGGCAGAAACATACAAAGCGGTGGTACAATATCCCTCGCATTCGAGGGACCTACCACCTTGTAAAGTTGTAAGTTTTTTGTTGTTGTGTTTTATTATGTATGTGGGTTGATTTAATTCTAATTCGTTACGGAAACAACAGGTTTTTAATGTCAAGTAGTTGTGGAATTTATAGTGTCATAGAAAACAAGCGACTATCCGTCAGCCTCCGCCTCCCACACTCCCACCGCCGTCCCCGCGTCACGTGGCGACGAGCCATGACCACGAGCGACCGCGCACCTCACATCACATAATATGCTCAATATTTTTCTCAAAATAGACCTTGCAAATATTGAAATTTGCTTCAATATCTGTTTTGTTTTGTGTTCAATATTTGAATAAGACGAGTTGGACGCATTCGAAACAAATTGGGAGAAGCTAACAGAAGACCGAACCCAGTGGAAGAGTAAAGGGGAGGCCTTTGCCCAGCAGTGGGACACTTTATAGGCTAGAAAAAAAAAAAAAAAAAATTGAATATCAATTCATTGTTAGATCATTAAGTTTAGTAACAATGGTTTCAATTTATCTAATTGAATTGCTTATTCTAGTCGGCAGTTCATAAAAAATTGACATACACGGATGTTTTTCAACTTTTTGTATATAGCAGAGACTGAGAATCGAGCAAATGGGTCACTTGATGGTAAGTGATGTCCACCGCCCATAAACATCCATAATACCTGCGAAGTCATGGATGCGTTAACGACCTTAAAGGGAAGGTATAATTAAGGAATTGGAGAGGGGAGGGGATTGGAGCCTCCGGATATGTCATTTACCGTACGAAACGCAACAGCAAGTTGCAACTTCGTCGATTTTCTGTGAGACAGTGGTAACAACCCGGTCGAACCGGCCTATTCGTGTTGTAGACAAAACTGTATACAGCGTGGCTCTACCACTTACAACCGCAAATTTTTTAATATTGACCTTGCTAGTAAAGTATTATAAACGCTCTATCAGATGAGTTTATTAAGACACGAAATGAATAGACACGTAACTGAAAAGTCAGAGATGCATGCTCTTGGGGATAGCTTCGTACCTGCGACTTTCGCCTCGGTAGTCCGTACCACTCCTCGCTGAGCAATAGATGCTTGTTTATAAGTAATATATATAATTTATATTTTTTTTTAGGCTGGCAATTATCCTGGTACCACCACTGGTAAGCACTGTTGTGTTTCGGTTTGAAGGACATTGAAGCCAGTGAAATTACTGGGCATTATGAGACTTAACATCTTATGTCTCGGGATGACGAGCGCAGTTCAGTGCAATGCAATGCTTTGTAATTCAAAGTTCTGTGTGGTGTTGATTCTGTTTATGGGTAGGCGTAACGTTTACCATCAGGCGTGCGTCTTGCTCGTCTCGTCATTTCATCAAATGTAAAATAAATATATGAATGTAAAATGTATGTACTTTTTTCCTCTAAATTACTGAAGATTTATAAATACATTATAATATTATTATGTCTCTTTACTTCTTATTGTCATTATCAAGTCGATATCTAAACTGGTTTATGTGTTGAACTGAGACTGTGTGTTCTGTTTGTTTTTTCTACGACCTGTCCACTCTATTACTGATATTTTTTTGTGTGGATTTTTATTTGAAGGTCGGTACATAAGTTGAGAGATAGTGACGTCTAAAGTGATTACGTTGAATAAATTTGCAGTCTCTTGATCCTGTATTTTTTTTATCCGAGCACGGCAAAGTGACTGCACTACACCTGATGCTAGCGTAGTGCAATCCAAAAAACCGGCGACCACCAACAAACAATGAGTTTATCGATGGTCACCAGAGTCATGCCGACTTGTATAAGTGCTTTTTCCCTCTTCGGAGAGGAAAGAAGCAAATTGAGGGGCCTGCGACAGGACAGACTGTATTATTGTATGTTCGCCAATAAACAGTATTGTTTCTACTCAATAAGTTAGCAAAAAGTATAGATAATTGACTCGGAGTATCTAATTTATATGTATGCCTAAGATTATTAGTAATATAGCAGTAATTATACTCATCTTCTTTTTAAATGTCAACACACGCGCATGGTGGGGCGGGGGCGGGGGCGGGGGCCTGTCTGCTCAATGTTTATGTTGACCGAGCGCCAGCGGTTAGAAGTAACCAGTGGTCCTCGGCCGAAGACACACGCGACACACTTCATCCGGCCACACTCGCGACAGGCCGACAGGCACGCATCCATGGCTGCCGCACGCGCCGCACGCGCCGCTCTGGTACTCGGGCTCGCCGCGCTCCTCGGTAAGTGTCGCGACTCTCTGCACTCCAGACTGTGCCGTCATGGGCCTTGTGGCTCTGTCACCAGTGCGAGCGCCAAATAAACATCTTTCGTCTCTTACCACCATCACTGTTGGAAGGGTTGCATGTTATTTGGTTCTGTAACTCATACGTGATACAACAGTGTTAAGGAAGGGAACTGAACACACCCTCCTTACGTACAATACGCACAAAATGACAAAACAAAGGGAGACGACATAGGGTGAATGGCAGCCGAGTTATTTGTAACTGCGTAGGGTGACAGCGTAGTAATAGGGAAGTTGTTTTTAACCGACTCCAAAAAAGGAGGTGGTTTTCAATTCAGTGCGTATATATATTTTGATTTTTTATATACCTACTATGTACATCGATTTTTATGTCGATGTGGGTCCATACAAATTTGGTTAAGATCTAATGATGGATGACGGAGTAAAAAATTAAACTCTTCAACGGGCAACAGCTCACTTGTCGCGTTTGTGTTATTAAATTCCAATTTACATTCTATAGTTGTACCTAACAGTGAAAATTGAAAAATAAAATAAGACGACTGCCTCCGTGGTACAGGGGCCGAGCGCCGGCTGTGAAATGAGATGTCGTGCGTTCGATTCCCGCACCGAGACAAATTATTTGTGTGATCCACAAGTGTTTCGGGTGTGGGTGTTGTGGAACTGCAAGTTCCTCGTAGTTTCTAAGATACATAATTTAACCTAGTGTGGGGTCAGGACTGTGTGTATGTATATGGGTGTTGGGTGTATTTTTTTTTATTTATTATTATTTTAACAAACTTTAGAAACCGACTTCATAAAGTTACACTGAACAGTTAAAAATAACAATTGTAGTTCTCTTTGGAGTCGGTACCTGTCTCACTGCTGGTCAACTGAAATTGCACCAATACATACAAATTCACTTTTCGTGATATTTATTAAGTGGGTTTTTAATAAATTTCATTTATTGATAGAAAAACCCAATATCACTTTTACCCGACCCGGGATCGAATCCGGACCCGCTGCTTCACAGTCGTACCCCGTACGCTTTACAACTGCGCCACCGGGCCAGTCCAGTAACAGTAATTATATTATTATCTTAAAAATTGCTTCGATGAAAATGAAATCGTATTTTTTTTTTATTTATTGTTTTACAAATTATACATAAAGAATACAATGATAACATCACTTAAACCTAGGTTGGTTTGCGGGTGATGTATGCAATACATCTCCGACATTCTACTTATATACATATTATAACAAATAATTATACTAACACTTTTTATTTCATTCATGTACAGTAGTAGTTATAAGTTTTCTAAGAAAAAATGCTTAAGTCTATAATTAAGATTGTTTTTGTTTAAGGTATCTTTCAGTGTTTTAGGCAAATCATTTATTAGATTAGGTATTAAATACTCTCTTGTTCTTTTACCGTAAAAGTTGTTATGTGTCGGCAAGGTTAGTAAGTTCGCAGTTACTGACCTGGTTCTAATTTTGCGTTTTATTTTCGTGTCAGTAGCATATGTTTCTGAAAGGTAGTTTTCATTGAGCATTAAATATTTAATTTTTTGCTCTATAGGTAATATACCACAGTGTTTGAACAGTAAATTATCTTGGTCCTGGTATCGATTCTTGATTTCTTTTGCTACTATTGCTTTCAGTATTCTTACCTGTAAGGTATATATATTCTGTATGTAAGTTTTAAAGGTTCTGCCGTAACTACTTAACCCATACGATACGATGGATTCTGCCATGGCTTTGTATAGTAATATAAGCATTTTGTATGAGGTATTCTTTCTTAATACATACACGTTAGCCAAGAAAGCTCGTAATTTGGTACAGACGTTACATATGTGTACATCCCAAGATAATTTACTATCAAAAGATAGTCCTAGGTATATTTGTGAGGTCACTGCCTCTATCTCATTACAATTGCACAAGACACGGTTGTAATATGTGCCCTTGTGCAAGCATGCGTGGTTGTATCCAATATTTTTTATGCTGTGGTTTGTTTTGTTGTGTGCTGAGTGTATATGCATTAGTTTAGTTTTTTGTGTATTTAAAACAAGGCCCGCGTTATGGGTGATGTTTTAAAAAATCTTTTATACATCAAAAACAAAAGAGAATTCGCATTAATATTTCATGCTACTACATCCCCATAAACTGCACAAACAAATTATAAAGTAACAAAAACACCATTAAGGCCATACCCCCAGCAAAACGCCGCGTGATCGAGATTTTTAGAGGCTATCTTGTCATTACTTAAAATAAATAAAGATTAAAAAAATACACAATATATTTCTACAATCTGTCAGCTTTACTTTGTTCGATTCAAATTCATGTTAATGTTGATATATTTTTTAAAATTGTCGTTATAAATGAACCATAAAAATGAGAAAAATGCAAAGATTCCGTGCGTCTCCTTTTAAAGTACAGATTTTCATATGAGATTAACATCACTAGGTAGGCAATTTAATAACGAATATTTTGCCCGTTTTAAATTTTCGAAAAGACCAAAACCTGATTTTTTAAATCAATTATTCGCTAAATACGTGCATATTCTGCATGGAAACTCACACGCCAAGTACACGAGTTAGTATGGCGCGAGTCAGTCAAGGTCATTTGCTCATGGAAGGGCCTTAATACGGAACGGAGGCGCCGAGCGATGATTTTTAATTAAAAAATATATACAACCTTCGCGTAATATCTGATGGCGCTATATGTCCCTGCATTTTAAACCTGTAATATATTTGAAAAAAAATAAAAAGTCATATTGATCTATATTGACAGCCTCCGTGGCGCAGCGGGCGAGTAGCCGGCTGTGAAGCGAGAGGCCGCGGGTTCGATCCCCGCACCGAGACAAATTTTTGTGTTATCCACAAATATTTGTTTCGGGGTCTGGGTGTTGTGAGACCGAAAGTCTCTCGTAGTTTCTGATACCCACGACACAAGACTCGTATCTTACTGTGGGGTCAGGACTATGTGTGTGACTGTTGGGTGTATTTATTTATTTATATTAAATGCACAATGTGTTTAAGGTACTTAATTGGATAAGGATTAATGCTGTATTGCTAAAAATCGCTTCGTAAATAAGCCATTATTTCTCGTAAAAAGTAAAGGATAAAAAATGGTTATTATCCCTAAAAGATAGACATATATTATCGCGGATTTTTTTGTAAACCTTTTTTAGGTGTACAAAACTGTAGTACATTATTTTGATCTATCTCGTAGGGTTTTTTCATCAGGGGATGATGCTGTACCCTATTGTACGGTTGCTACTGGCTGGCGTATTTAAAAGAGGTAAATCAAGCTGTAAAAATGACCCGCGTTCTGGACGGCCTTCAACCGTCATTACGGAAGAAAATGTCAAAAAGGTTGAGAATCCGGTTTTGGAAGACAGAAAAATAACTATAAAACATATAGCTGAGATCCTAAAGATATCATTTGGTAGCGTTCAATCCATTTTAATTGATTCACTGGGGTTCAAAAAAGTGTCGGCAAGACGAGTGCCACAAATGTTACCCGACGAAAACCAAATGCGACGTTTGGAAATTGCTAACGCGTCATCTCAAAATGTTTCAGCGTGATACAAATTTTTTTTTGCCATCGCCTTGTCACCATGGATGCAACGTGGGTCCACCACTTCGACCCTGAAACTAAGAGACAAAGCATCTCTTGAAAACGACCATCTTCTCCATCCATTAAGAAATTCGTTTTGCTCCTTCCGCTGGCAAAGTTATGGCCTTAGTGTTGTGGGATAATGAAGGAATCCTTTTTATTGATTACATGCATGATTAAAGAAAAACTTCGTGGAAAACTGTCGCTGGGCGTGTTATTTCTTCAATATAACTCTCCTGCTCATCGGTCGGAAGTTGCGCTCAACGCAATCCGCTGTGACTTCAATCTCCTTGACCACCCACTATATTCTTTCCAAGCCCCCAAGCCCCAAGTGATTTTCACTTATTCCCATACATAATTAGTAAATTCGTGGAATTAAATTTCACGACAATCACGCGGTTATGGCGGCTGGAGTTTTTCGAGTGTCAAGAAAAACAATTTTTTTTGTAAGGATTAAGAAAGTTATAAATGCGTTATTCTAAATGCATTACATTCGAGGGAGAATATATAGAAAAATAAAATATTTTTCTTTAAAATTTGGCATTTTGTAATATTGGTTCTAAGCACCTCCTGGTCCACTCTCGTACATATGTACATAAAAACAAAATACTTTAAGTAGGTATGACATTTTCCGAACGTTACACGTGTGGAGAGATCTCAGGCGCTCTGCCTTATGGTTATGCCGCTTACTGCTTACTGGACAGGCAGAGTTGTCGCCGGTGTCACCAATCATCAAGGCGGTACTCATCCCAGCCTAGCGGTCGATACGAGCTACGGCTACGGCTCATAAACCAAAACATTCGGCCAATTAGATACTATACTCTTAGGACGCGATCGTGATCAGATGAAACGCTCAATATGAACGCAAAAACCGCCCCCGTCCCTGATAATTACACAACACTTACACAACCTTCGTGTTTGATAAATGCTGCATATTGTAATCACTAAACAATGCAAATTCTCATAAGAAAGTCTTTTTAACTTTCCATGTCTTAGGTTAGTGTTCAAATAAATTATTTCTTTCTTTCTTTCTTTCTTTCTTTCTTTCTTTCTTTCTTAAACACAGTACAAATGAATCTGTTCTCGGAAACCAATTAATCAAGTTTACCAGAGTATATATTACCATAAAATTTTGATTTGCGTATTTAAGTTACATAATGCTATGGAAAACAAATTCTAAACCTCAAATACCGTAAATATATTTAAATACATAATGTGTATATGCATAATTGGGAAATAAACGCGTAGCACTTTAATTTACCAATGACTATTACAAAATAAGATGTTATGAAGGTGTTGCGATAGGTCTAGCGTTCGCCCTCGGGCCTCGACCGCGCCCTGTGCCATGCCGTCACGCGCCAGAGCTGCCCGGCGGTCCCCGGACCCCGGTCTCACGGTGAAAATGTAATCCAAGCGGTCAACTGAAGTCGAATCGGCATCAGGACGACGCGTCGCCGCTACTAAATATACTACGACACAGAGCAGGGCCACCGTAGGACCGGCGATGCGACGAAAGTGCACAATTATAGGCCAAAGCTACTTTAATTCTGCACGTTTAAATCTTATTTCTGTACTAGCTTTTGCTCGCGGCTCCGCCCGCGTGAACAAACGTAACAAACAAACTCACTTTCGCATTTACTTTCACCCCCTTTTTCATCCCTTATTAAATAAAATTTCCAAAATTCCTGATACACCCACGTATTTATTTGTTTTACGTCAATAACCGAAATACAACATTTTGTTTATGTAACTTTCAAAATGACGGACTTCCATACACATTATCATCCCGTATTTTGACGCCTTTGGTGTGGAATTTTCTAAATTCCTTTCTTAGTGGGTGCCTACATAACAAAATGAATATACAGTCCGAATTTCATGCTTGTAGCCTTGATAGTTTGCGCTCGGCGATGATGAATCAGTCAATCCGTCAGGACTTGTTATTGGAACGAAGTTCCTTATCGCGCGTTGCGAAAGGGGGCTAGACGGAAAAAATTGGTACGAAAAGTTGGCACGAAAAATTTGTCACGACATAATTTTTTTTAACTTAATTTGATATCTAGCACACAAAGTTAAAGTCGAAATTCCGTTAATAAAACAGATGGTTGTGAAACTTATGACATTTGGAAATGTAGACGCGGTTTGAAATTTGAATTTTTGATTATAGAACACGGCCGTCCGTTATTTTTAAGTTGATAAAAAATGCTATACAATAGCTTTACCGCGGCAGTCTCCGAGTGCCACACGTCTTTTTTTTATTTCTATTTTTCTATTCTATTTCTATGTAATTTTATGTTGTCAAACAAAAATAAAGAGACCTATTTTGTTATTTCAGTTGATAATTTGAATTTTTTGCAATTTGTGTCGATTCTACATTAGCCGAAGGAACTTCGTTCCTACCTGGTGTCCCACGACACACACCAATTTTTTATAAGTATAGATGTCGTGCGTCTCCACCTCGACTTTCCAGTCTGTGTTAAACCTTTAAAGAAAAATAAAAGATTTTTTTTTTTGGATCTTTCACATACATAGTCCTGACCCCATAATAAGATACGAGTATTGTGTCGTGGGTACCAGGAACTACAAGAGACCTTAGTTCTCACAACACCCAGACCCAGAAACAAATATTTCTGGATTACACAAACATTTGTCTCGGTGCGGGGATCGAACCCGCGACCTCTCGCTTCACAGCCGGCTACTCGCCCGCTGCAACGCGGAGGCTGTCATTAAACTAATAATGGTGCAACAGATTCACATATCACACAATATCATTAATATTATGAGATATGACTTATTTATTGTTGACCGTGACGGTTGACCACCACTTGCAAAAAACCGATGGCCTTGGTCGAGACTAAAGATGGTCGAAGGTGAGGGTCGCAACGGACGCGCGCGGATCGGCGCAGCGCTAACGGCGAAGTGGCGTGCATGTAGGAGAGCCGACGCCATTCAAATCATTTGTATTGTATGTAGGTGTAACGAGCGCGGCGCCAGGGGAACTCCCCGCCTCACTAGCACTGCACCCCGCCGCCCCCGCCGCCCCCGCAGCACCCACCGCCGACGCGAAACGCATCACACGCTCCACCAACGCTGATACCTGGCAAAACATAATCTCTGGACGCTCCACCAACGCTAATGCCTGGCAAAACCTAATCTCTGGTGAGTATGAATTGCTAAAGAGTATGTGAAATCACCGCTTTGTTGTAACATGTCGTGTTTTGTGCAGAGTACGTCCGTGGGGGAGCCGTAGGAGGTGACCAGGACGATGCGGGAGCGTGGTTCCCGCGGCCCGTGCCCCTCATGCTACCCGTCGGTACGTGCCGCCGGTCACCACACACCACGTGAACGTCACGCTCTCTCTCTCTCTCTCTCTCACGGTGTGTCATGTTGCAGGTCGCGGCGACGAACAAATGCCGATAACTATGCCGGTGCTGGTGCTGCCGGTGCCAGTGCCCGTCTCCGGCTCGGCAGGTCAGTTGCATCGGTCCGTGGCCACTGAGAACGCGCGCCCATTTTTACATAAACTTATTTAATATAATATTCAGAGTCTTTAACAATTTTGGTTTAAGCAGAATTTAAAATTGGCAAAATTATTTTTAAACGTAAAGGTTTCCTTTTTTAATTAACTCTTGCTTTGTTTTTTTTCAGCATCATTTAGTTCAAGTTGAAAGTCAATATATCGAAACAAATTTAAAATGCTCTACCATAACATTCTCGTATGTGCGCTTTAGTATGTTTGCCTCTTTTTTTTAAGTACGTTTATAGATTTAAGGTCAATTATCAGTATGTATTTATTTGTTTACATTATAAATTATATTCTATCGTTGTTTTTAAAAACGTTTGAGGAGTTATTTTTGTTTTGAAATACCAAAAAAGTATAACTTCTTACGTGCAAAAAAAAGTATATACTCACGATTTTTTATTGATATTGAGTAACATATAATTAGTATCTTCACTAATATTATAAAAAAGAAAGATTTGCATTTTTGTATGTAACGAATAAACCTAAAAACTAATGGACCGATTTCAAAAATTCTGTTGCCGTGAGAAAGCTACATTATCACTGAGCAACATAGGCTACTTTTTATCCCGGAAAAAAGCAGATTACGCGGGCGGAGCCGCGAGGAAAAGTCAGTTCAGTATAAATTTAAATTACCAGTCTCAAGTACAAACTAATATTTTATCGATAGTGTGACTTATTTTCAATATCTTTTTTACATCTGAGTTTTCTTGTACATAATATGTAAAACTTAATTTTTTAAATTATGCGAGCCAATATAAACCTGCAGCGAGAGTATATTTTCTCTCCGTATATTATTCTAATGTGTATTGTGTTTGTTTGTGTATATGTAGAGTGTTCCGCGAAGACAGAACAGCAGGCGGTTCCAGAATCGGCCAAAACGAACGGCCGATGGCGGCTGAAGTCACGACAACGTGTTAACGACATTCCTCTGCAGCGGGAGCCCTACTCACAATATGCAGATGTAGCGGCTCCATCGCCACTAGCACCGGCACCGCCACCGCGGCCAGCCCCGACACCAGCTCCCGCCCCATTACGCGTTAACGCCGGTCCGGCCCCCGCCGCCCCTCAAACTCCAGCGAGTCGTGGGCCAGCACCAAGTCAACGACAACGAAATAATTACCAGCCAGCGCTGATCGACTTGCCCACACTCATTCCCGCCGGTAAGTGTATTTTGAAACAGTTCTTTATTTTATTTATTTGAAATGCTAATCAACCAAATACATAGAAAACATTCATATACATAACATTAACAATAAAGCATCATCGTATTCATATAAATTAAAGGTAGGTATGCATAACAGTTTTTCAAGTTATTACACCTTCAATTAATTACCAGTTTACTACTTAATTTAACTTAGTAGTTTAAGCAAACTTAAATAAAATGATACAAAAATTATTAAATAAAGCATTTTTGAACGTCACTATACTACGATACCAGATGCAGATACCAGAAAAGATATCTAAGTTATGTACATCTGAGAAACACATCATTATCTTTTCTGAGAATGTGAGTGAAGTCCCATACCATTCTTTAGTAATGAAATGTTTGTAATTGATGTCTGGCGGAGGATCTCGGAACACTGTTTCTTATCAGAGAGAAAAGAGGCATACAGTCCACCTCTGTATTTGAGACTTAGTATAGAAAAAAGAGACCTGAAAAATCTCGGCGCCATTGCAAGGATTTCATTTTAAAGTGTATTAATCTGTTTTCATAGCTTTTGATTTTCCGCCTGATTTGAGATACAAAAGAGTCTTTTTATAAATTTTGTTTGTATTGTTTCAAGGCGCTTTATATTATTATTATTATAAGTTGGATGCCAAACAATAGATTTTCTATAATAGAGTTCTTTATTTTGAGTATTTTACACACACACCATTGAGCTTCTTAATTATCTTCGTCTAATCCACCACGTTAGTCTAATTGGGTTTGGTTTACTGGTAATTCTCAAGTATGGAATTTTCCCCACGATGTTTTATATAATCTTAGCATAGTGGACCTTATTATAATATTATCAGTGGGTATATCTATAATACATTAGTATTTTATAGGCCCGCCGCAACGACTGGTGGAGTTGTTCCGTGAGCAGCAGCCGTCCGACCCGAGCTTACCGCCGATGGTAATCACCATCGACGAAGACGAGGATCCGATCGACGAGAGACCCCCCGCCCCCACTCCGCCATCCAACCCTCAGGTTGTTCAACAGCTGCGCAACAATGGCCAGGTGCCCCAACCCCAGCCTCCGACCGCCGATCCCCCGCCGCCCCGGTTCGATCGGTCACTGACATTCCGCGCTGAACTGACCGTGCCCCGTTCGGATTACACCGAAACCTACGTCGTATGGTGAGAGTTTTCCTCTTGATGAATGTAATCGTTGTCCCACGAAGTCCATTAAACACTAACATGTATGTATGCAGGTGGAACTCGAAGAGCGGCGCCGCTCGCGTCAACTATTTCCACGGCGGCACCTCCACGTACCGCATGGTGGAGAGCGACGGGAGCGTGCGTAGGGCGCTGGTGTCCGTGGACCGCACGGGCGAGCAGCACGTGCTGCGCTGCGCGGTGACGGCGCCGCGCCGCCCCGAGCTGTCCGACCGCGTGCCGCCTGGCCTGCCCGACCCCAATCTGTTTTCTTTCGCAGGTGAGTGGTATGTGACAGCGACGCAACAGAGCGGTGACGTCTATAGTGCTGACTGCCTGTGCTTGTTTACAGGATACGACGAGACGGCGAGCGGGCTCGTCGAGCGGTGGGTGTATACGAGGGCGGGGCGGGGGGGTGAGCTCGGCGGCGCTCCCGGCGAGGCGCTCACCTTCCATCACGAACTGCAGGTCACGCGCGCACCAAATAACTTCACCACGGTGCCCGTCAAGTGAGACATTACACTTTTGTTACTATTTTAGCCTACACCTAGTAGATGGTACATATTATTGGAATATTCGTGTTCTATATTAAATCAAATCATTTATTCTCTAGATGGGCTCATAAATATCACTTTTACGTATCGATATTTTTTTATAATACTAGATTACATTTTTTTTTTATCATTTATCGGCATTTCGTGGCTAGCCATGAGAAGAATTACCGAAACAAACTCATGCATGTGTCTCTTTTAATGTCCAGACATTGATTTAACAGAATTAAACTAACTACCATCATTAACCACCACCATTAAAAACAAACAAACAAACTCATTGTTTATCGGTGGTTGCTGGTTTTTCTTGGACTGCACTACGCTTACCATTAGATGTAGTGTAGTCACTTTGCCGTGCTCGGGTAAAAAAAAATGCGAGTATTATGTACTCAAATTCCTGGATTGGCCTTTTGAGGAAATAGCCCTGAGTATACCCGACATACATGGCACTCGCACTCACAATTAAAAAATGAAAATAAACAATTTAAAAATTAATATTTTTCTCAATAAATATTAAAAATGTCAACGTTACATACCTTAAATACTAATAATGCGCCAATAGGGCAGTCAAGTATCATAATTTATCATCATATAGTATAGTAGAGGACCATGGACAGCCATATTTTGTATGGATAATGGAGTGAGCGGCTCAATTCCAAGCTGTTTTGTGTTCCAAATAATCTTTAACATTGTAGTAACGTTTTTGGCAAACATTCTGTTTGTAGAAACGAATACTTTGACAATTGCAATTTTTTTGAAGTCAGGTCATGGGCAATATTAATTTATTCTTATTTCTAGTATTTCACATATGGATGTCGCTGTTTTTTGTAAAAACATTAATATTTTTTTGTATTGAGAAGCCCAAACCGAACACCCAAATACTCCGAAATATTTTATTCCGAAAAAAAACTTCAAAACTTCGAATTTCATAATACCTAAGAATGTAACGTCTATTATTAAAACTTACGAAATTAAAATTACCTAAAGTTGTAAATGCGATTTGTTTGTTTTCCGATTTTTATAAGTTCGAAGAATTTTTTTTTTTTTTTTTTTTTTTATAGCATAGGCCGGCAAACGAGCAAGTGGGTCACCTGATGGTAAGTGATCTCCACCGCCCATGTACGCCCACCACCAGAAGAGTCATGGGCGCGTTGCCGACCTTAAAGGAAAGGGATAATTAGGGATTGGGAACGGGAGGGGATTTGGGCTTCCGGTTATCTCACTCACCGTACGAAACGTAGCAGCAAGCCGCTACTTTACGTCGGTTTTCTGTGAGACAGTGGTAACGATCCGGACGAGCCAGCCCATTCATGCTGTAGACAAAACTGTCTACAGCGTGGCTCTACCACTCAAAGAACCACTCAAGAATTAAAAGCTCGATGGGTTCTCGGTACGAAAAACGACATTCCGATTTTCAATACTCCGAATAAAATGTTAAAATTAGGATTATGATTCTGATTCAGTTAGTATAATATCTATAAATACCGTTTAATGTAATTTAAAAATGTCTACTTTGTTATTCATACATATTTTGTGTTTTCTTCTATTCCTTATATATACCTGCGTCGAGTACCATCTACTGTTATTGAATTCTTTGGGTTTATGTTCGAAAAGTGGCAATTAACGCCAGATCCCCTCTATTGTTGGTGAATCATTTGGGTTAGGTTAGGTTACTACTGTGACCATTAAAGACGATGAGATGCCCTCTATTGATGAATTCGTATTTTTGATATCTCGAATTATCATTGAGTGGGACATTTTGTTATTCGGCCTACTGAAACTCGGTATTGAGAATAGTAATTATAAACGTTAGGAATATTGACATTTAGGATTTATAAAAATAGGATAAATCGGAGTTGTTATATTAGGATTTTTGAACTATTCGGAATTATGAAAATCGGTATTTTGGAATTCGGAATAAAGTTTATAGTATTATTGTGTACCCTTATACCCATATAGTGTACCCTTTTTTTAAGTCGATTACTCTGATTTGTCATCTTTGACATTGCGTTAGGATATTTAACTATAACAATAAAATAATAATAAATAATAATTAATTTTATTTATTGCACGTTGACCCCTTATAGAGTGAAATAAAATAAAATGTGGCAAAAATTTGAAATGTGCGTGTGTGTGTGTGTGCAGGTACACCGTGTCCGTGGACAGCTCGGTGCTGGGCGTTAACTGCGACGGCTACGAACATCGCTATACAGACGTGCAGTTCGGCGACCACGACCCATTGATTTTAGGACTCAACATAGGTACGAGATACGATTGTGTGACGCACGCCGCCATCAAGTGATGCCATGGTGAACTCCACTCACTCGCTTTGTTCTGCAGAGGAGGTGTGCGAGGTGACCGAGCCAGTGACCCGGTGGACACGTGTGGAGCCCCTGCGTGAATTCACCGCGCCAGACCGCGACCCCAGATACAATGCCATATTTGAAAGGTTAGTCATGTTTCGGCCGCACCCGCTCCGTCTCCGGTCTCTGTTGAACATTAAATGTAGATATACGATTTGTCGCACAGTTTCCAGAACCGATACGGACGTGCTTACGAAAACGATGTCGAGCAAGCGGTGCGCAAGGCTTTGCTGATTGAGCACCTGCGCTTCATACGCGCCGGAAACCGCATGGGCAGCACTGTATTACTGGACAACAACCACCTCGGCGACCGACTAGACGTGGAGTTGCAAGCCTTGCTCGGCGTCGATGTGGGCCAAGCGGCGGACTCGTTGGCGGGAGGCGCGAGTGACGCGCCCAGAACTAAATCCGCCTCTCAGCTGCTGCCGAAGAGATTCGACTGGCGCGAGCACGGCGCCGTTACCGAAGTGCGTCGTGAGTATCTGTCACGTGATCTCTTTAGATATTTTTTTATCCGAGGCGGCAAAGTGACTGCACTACGCCTGATGGTTAGCGCAGTGCAGACACCATCGACCACTGACAAACAATGAGTTTATCGGTGTTCGCCAGAATCATGCCGGCCTGTATAAATGCTTCTTCTCACTCTGAAGAAGTAAATCGAGAGGCCTGCGACAGGACAGACGGATGACGAATGCAGGCATAGAGATACAAGGTGTACCTATACCCGCCCCAACCAGCCATCAAATCATGTCGCAAACCCCTCGGGTGAACCGGATATACATTGGCTAATCATGGAACGCGATCCACACAAGACGTGTGGGTCACTATGGTAGGTTTTAATACCGTGTGTACGGTGGTCGCTATTCACATGGATATGTCTACTGCCAGCAGTGTGTCACTGATGGAGCGAGTTTTGACTTGTCGTATGCTCTGATACAGACCAGGGCTCCTGCAGATCGTGCTGGGCGTTCGCGGTGACGGGCGCTGTGGAGGGCGCGCTGTTCATACGCAGCGGACAACTGACGCCGCTCAGCGAACAGCAGCTAGTGGACTGCGCGCATCCGTGAGTACAACTGCAAGCAGTGTGCATGCTGCAGTTGGCATGTTGAAAATGCATATTTTTAAAAAGTATCAATATCGAACTTGATATATCGAGAAAAAAAATCGATATATCGGCTTGATAATAATATAATACATAATACACCCAATAGTCACATACATAGTCCTGACCCCACACTAAGATACAAGTCTTGTGTCGTGGGTATCAGGAACTACGAGAGACTTTCGGTCTCACAACACCCAGACCCCGAGACAAATATCTGTGGATCACACAAATGTTTGTCTCAGTGCGGGGATCGAACCCGCGGCCTCTCGTTTCACAGCCGGCTACTCGCCCGCTGCGCCACGGAGGCATATATATGATATTTGGATGAACTTTTTAAGGCATCTTGAAAATTTTTTGGTTCACATTTCATGGCACCCAATCTTAAAAAATGTCGTTTTTGATATGATTTCGATACTTAATAAAAATATAAATATATCGGATCATGATATATCGACATATCCCAGAAAAGTTATCGATACATTGAATATCGATGTTTTTTCAACATCCCTACGTAACAGTTAAATGAAGCAGACGTGGACGGTCGCAAGGTAACATAACGATTGTGTTGTCAGGTTCGGCGGGCACGGGTGTAGAAACACCTGGCCGGCGGCGGCATACGACTACATACAGGCGCGAGGATTGAACAACCGCAACAGTTACCTTCCATATCAAGCGCGAGTAAGTACACCGCACTACGAACTCTACGCTTCTTATATTTTATATTGTTTTCATGTATTTGTTTGTTTTAAATGGCCATAAATGGGCTTAAGAAAACGGGTACACTACAATAATACGACAAACTTTATTCCGACAGTCACAAATACGAATTTCAAAATATCGATTTTCATAATTCCGAATGGTTTAAAATTCCGAATATAACAACTCCGATATATCATTTATCCTATTTTTATAATTCCGAAATTTCAATATTCCTAACGTGTATAATTACGATTCTCAAAATACCGAGTTTCAATAGATCGAATAACAAAAAGTCCGAATTAATGATAATTCGAAACATCAAAAGAACGAAGTCCGATTATTAAAATACCTATTAATTAAAATTCCGAAATGAAAACGCCTTGTAAAACTGGATAGAAAGACAAATCAACACATAATTGCTTGTCAAAGAGAAGTATAATAGTATGAGTAGGTAGAATTAAAAAGATAAAGTCAAATTCGTTTTAAAAATATTTTCTTTCCAATAAAAATATTTTTTCGCTGGTCACAATCCTAACCTAACCCAAATGATTCACTAACAATAGAGAGGATCTGGCTGCTGCGATCGCTCGCCTTCACGCTTTAATGGTCACAGTTCTAACCTAACCTAAACCAAATGTATGTAATGATTATACTGACTGAATCAAAATCCTAATTTTAGCAATTTATTCGGAATATTGAAAATCGGAATGTCGTTTTTCGGACCGAGGACCCATCGAGCATTTGACTCTTCGAACATATAAAAATCGAAAAACAAACAGATCGTATTTACAGCTTTCGGTAAAATAATTTTCGTAAATTTGAATAATAGACTTTATAATTTTTAGGTATTATGAAATTCGGAATTTTGAACATCGGAATATCGAAATTCGGAATAAAATATTTCGGAGTATTTGGGTGTTTCCATTTTAAGTCGAGGTATATTTAGTCCCGTAATAAAATTCAACGATTTAAAGCATCGACACAAAATTACTTGGATTCAGCCAGATTCATTTCATCAGCCAGATATTTGAGTGGTAGAGCCACGCTGTAGATAGTTTTGTCTACAGTATGAATGGACCGGCTCGACCGGGTCGTTACCACTGTCTCACAGAAAACCGACGTAAAGTAGCGGCTTGCTGCTGCGTTTCGTACGGTGAGTGAGATATCCGGAGGCCCAAATCCCCCTCCCCTTCCTAATCACTAATTATCCCTTTCCTTTAAGATCGGCAACGCGCCCATGATTCTTCTAATATTGTGGGCGTACATGGGCGGTGGTCATCACTTACCATCAGGTGACCCACTTGCTCGTTTGCCGGCCTATGCTATATAAAAAAAAGGATTAATGGCTGATATCATTGTTTGAGTAGGTTTTATTTTTGTTGATAATGAATTATTTTAAAACCTTTAGTGATAGATGTACATTATCACTATTTGCACCTCCGCCTACCCCTTCGGGGATACAAGCGTGAGCTTATGTTATCAGCGAACCAGAGTTTGTGTTTCATCCTCCCTAGGAGCGAAAATTTCGTTTAAAAATAGGACAAACTTTGGGATACTAACACCCTATTGAATAAGTACAAATTGTTAAGATTTGGCAAGTCTACAATTGATTGAGTGGTATTGCAGCAAGCCAAGCCATGCCTGGACACGAAGTACTCTCCGACGACGTACATCAGCGGACACGTGAACGTGACGCAGAACAACCCGCGCGCTCTGAAGGCGGCCATCCGGCGACACGCGCCCACTGTCGTCATCATCGACGGCATGACCAAGAGCTTCGTCTACTCTAGGGGAGGAGTACTTGCTGATAATCGCTGGTAAGTGTCAATTGCCATCGCAAATAATTATTGGCTACATAAATTGCTCGGACGCCTTTTTTGGCTTGCGGAAAATCCATTTTATGTATGCCTTCCCAACCAAGGGGTGGGGGGATGGTTATGCTGGACACACCGGCCTTCCAAACTAGTTCACTTCCGAGTGAGTTAGATCGGAGCCCTAACCAATTTTCCTACGCCGTTGTACCGCCTAAAAGCCCACGGTTGCCTTCTTCAGTTCTGGAGGCTCCTGGAATACCTGGGTTGCTGTCGGTACCGCCCCAGCGCTCTGTTATTGCGACTCATTTTTTTTGGGGTTTGGAAGCGGACGTTCTCGGTGTTTACGACAACACCAGGTTTACGGGGTCCTATTAAGAAATTATACAAACATATGAAAGCTCTACATAGCCGCGACCGCTAGTAGCCGCCTCTTACCAGGAGCTACCAGCAGGAGGTACCGTGGTAAAACTCTTCAAATGCAGTCATTACAGCCCATAATCACGCTTTGTACATATTTTATTGATATAAACACGTTATATAAATACATTCTGATTGCAGTGCGAAGATACTCGAGAAGTTGAATCATGCAGTATTGGCGGTAGGCTGGGGAGAGCAACGTGGTTCGCCATATTTCACAGTGAAAAACTCATGGTCAGAGGATGTTGGTGATAAGGGGTACTTTAAATTGGACGCCTCGTCTAACACTTGCGGAGTCCTCACGGCGCCCTCTTATCCGATACTCGAGCATGAAGACGTTCAGCAACAGCCTTCTCGCGATTCACCATCACGCGCCGCCACGCGCCCTCGCGGCTGATCCGCCTCCACACTATACACTACACACACTACTAATTACTTTACTAGTTATTATTTGTTAAGGGCCAACTTGCCACCAGTCATTTCGGTCACCATTAAGAACCAAAGTAATAAATTAAATAAAAAAGGTAGTAAAATAAGGTAACAAAACTTGGAGCGTGGTGATTGAAGTTCCGTTCGTGAATGGATAAGTTCGAGTGTTTTGTCGATGTGTTACAAGTAAATACTCTAGTCTGTATATCTATACTCACCTTTGTGTTTTTTTTTATTATCAATATGCATATGTACGTATCACAACACACTTAGGCTACGTTTGTTATTGGCTAAGATAAAAATAAAACATCGTTATGTCGTTGAAATGAGTAATTTTATTTAATTATTATACCTTTTAGTTTTATTTAGTTTTATTTATCTATGACGAGTGACGAGTGTAGCGAGGTTGTGATATTAGGTGAGCGTGTGGTATCAGGCATGTATTTGACGTGAGTTGAACAAGACGTGGCAAAACAGCGAAAATGTGGTATGAGAGTGGCGTCAGCGTGGTGCAGGTGTGGCAAATGGTATGTAAGTAGTGTCAAAGTGGTTTGACCACCGAATACAAGACGGTGTTCTGTGGCTTGACTGTGTTGTTTGATAAGCGTGTGGCATGGTGTGGCTGTGTAGTGTGCCGTGAGTGTACTGTGGGATGGGTGTGTCACATTATAGTGGCTTATTATAGACAATTTGATTTTATTTATCTATCAATTTGTCACAAGTAAACAATATACGTATTATAAACTGATAGTTACATAATGTGTAATTTTTAGTAAACATTCTAAATAATCTTATTTTTTTCTTATCGAAATAGCTACTCTAGTTTTATTTTCAATGCTCTCCTGTAAAGTTCACACGTTGGCGCTTTAGCAGTTTGCACTTCCACTGTAAAATGTCAAAATAGTAATGATCTTGATTACTATAATTGAATCGTTATGACAATCTTATCTTAAAAACATACTTATAAAATTTACAGCATTCATAATAATACATCCTACAGTTGACACACACTGTCCTGACCCCTCACTAGGTGAACCAGTATCGTAGTTGTCAGAAACTACGAAGGACTTCCCAACACACACACACCCGAAACAAATATCTGTGGATTACACAAACGTGTGTCTCGGTGCAGGAATAGAATCCGCGACCTCTAGTTTTACAACCGGCTACCTGCCCCCCGTGCCGCAGACGTTGTCATCGATACTCAAACCAGTCTAACCCCCGAGTTCACAAACATAGTGAACAAACATGTGGTGTCATAGTGTCCACGAACGCATAGTGGTGATTTCTGTACACGTGACTGGTCTATTTTTGGCGCTAAACACAAAGGGACCAATTAAGTACACAGAAATCGATACTTAACAAAGAGCTCACTTATGTGTTGTTTGTGAATACAGGCGTTCGTCTAATTATCAAATTGACAGAAACTACAATCTACTAATAAAATAAAATGCCTATCATATAGTTTTTCACGACTACGTGAGATACAATTGCAGTTTAAAATAGTTAGGCGCTTCTAAACGACTTTCACTTGTTAAGTATTTTTTGATGCAAAGATAATTTATGTCCTACACTAGAGTGTTCAAGCTTTCTAAGAACCAAATATTATCAAAATAGATTCACAGGTTGAACCGTGAAAACGTAACAGACGGTTAGTTTCCCATTTACCTATCTTACTACTATACAATATGGAATATGGATGTTACAGATACTGTAGCTTTATAGATATAACTGAAATAATTTTTGGAATCCGTTTAGTAATTTCATAGATTACCCCGTACTTACAAACCAACTGAAATATTTTATATTTACACCTATTACTATAAACAATTACTTTATCTTTGTTCGTATTTTGATATATCCAAAGCACATATGAGTATATGTGAACTTAAATGATACGAATCCACAAAATAACTGCATGTGATATTCGGTCTTACATCGTAGTTCCGCCGGTTTACATATTTATAGATTATTTTAAAAATTTAAAAATCACCCCCGCACGGAGTGGAAAAGTAGGATAACTAGCTGCCGCACAGAGCAGAACTCAATTACAACCAAATACTTCCCGTAACGCAGTGAACGTGTTAATACAATATCATCCGCAAATCGCAAAATGAAAGATGCACTGACTATTCGGTATTGATGCCCCGTCCTTTCCAATTCCACCTCCGCCACACGCCTGTTAAATGTGAATTTGAAATTCAATGAAATGAAAATACAACAGATTTACCATGCGTCCTACGACAGAATGTGATAATGTGATCACCCTTACCGCCCACCAAAATTGACATTCGATTCGCAAGGGATTTATGTATACACGACGTTAAGTAAACCATAGCGCGATCTATTTTCGTTGTAGCGCTATCTATCGAGGCGTTTGTAAACTTTACTAGCTTTTTAGAGGTGTTCGATCTATAACTATTGATTAAACTACTTTCCTTTCGTCAAGAAAAAATACAAAGATTAGACCCAATGAGAGTAGCAACACAATAAATTAATATCAAATTCGCAAAATTTATTAGTTTTAGTGTAAAGAAATGAAAATATCTCTTAATCTTTTAAAAAGAGGCTGCACAAAATCACATCCACAAATGTCTTTTATAGGAGTCTGTATACGTTTTTTTTTCTTTTTTTTTTTTTAATTATTATGTAATCAATATATATAAATATAATACAACAAATGATACGGTAAAAGGTAAAACAAAGGACACAAGCACAAGCCCACTTCATTACCCACTTCATTACAACAACAAATTGTCAAGAACAGTCAAGCGATGGCGCCACTGCTATAAAAGGATTTATTTCCATGGAAAACCTACATCGCGATGTCAAGATACTCCAGCGAAATATGAGGTCAAATGTCATGCCCTGGTAAGGATACTTCGGTTCGGTTCGGTTCGGTTCGGTTCGGTTCGGTTCGGTTCGGTTCGGTTCGGTTCGGTTCGGTTCGGTTCGGTTCGGTTCGGTTCGGTTCGGTTCGGTTCGGTTCGGTTCGGTTCGGTTCGGTTCGGTTCGGTTCGGTTCGGTTCGGTTCGGTTCGGTTCGGTTCGGTTCGGTTCGGTTCGGTTCGGTTCGGTTCGGTTCGGTTCGGTTCGGTTCGGTTCGGTTCGGTTCGGTTCGGTTCGGTTCGGTTCGGTTCGGTTCGGTTCGGTTCGGTTCGGTTCGGTTCGGTTCGGTTCGGTTCGGTTCGGTTCGGTTCGGTTCGGTTCGGTTCGGTTCGGTTCGGTTCGGTTCGGTTCGGTTCGGTTCGGTTCGGTTCGGTTCGGTTCGGTTCGGTTCGGTTCGGTTCGGTTCGGTTCGGTTCGGTTCGGTTCGGTTCGGTTCGGTTCGGTTCGGTTCGGTTCGGTTCGGTTCGGTTCGGTTCGGTTCGGTTCGGTTCGGTTCGGTTCGGTTCGGTTCGGTTCGGTTCGGTTAGGTTAGGTTAGGTTAGGTTAGGTTAGGTTAGGTTAGGTTAGGTTAGGTTAGGTTAGGTTAGGTTAGGTTAGGTTAGGTTAGGTTAGGTTAGGTTAGGTTAGGTTAGGTTAGGTTAGGTTAGGTTAGGTTAGGTTAGGTTAGGTTAGGTTAGGTTAGGTTAGGTTAGGTTAGGTTAGGTTAGGTTAGGTTAGGTTAGGTTAGGTTAGGTTAGGTTAGGTTAGGTTAGGTTAGGTTAGGTTAGGTTAGGTTAGGTTAGGTTAGGTTAGGTTAGGTTAGGTTAGGTTAGGTTAGGTTAGGTTAGGTTAGGTTAGGTTAGGTTAGGTTAGGTTAGGTTAGGTTAGGTTAGGTTAGGTTAGGTTAGGTTAGGTTAGGTTAGGTTAGGTTAGGTTAGGTTAGGTTAGGTTAGGTTAGGTTAGGTTAGGTTAGGTTAGGTTAGGTTAGGTTAGGTTAGGTTAGGTTAGGTTAGGTTAGGTTAGGTTAGGTTAGGTTAGGTTAGGTTAGGTTAGGTTAGGTTAGGTTAGGTTAGGTTAGGTTAGGTTAGGTTAGGTTAGGTTAGGTTAGGTTAGGTTAGGTTAGGTTAGGTTAGGTTAGGTTAGGTTAGGTTAGGTTAGGTTAGGTTAGGTTAGGTTAGGTTAGGTTAGGTTAGGTTAGGTTAGGTTAGGTTAGGTTAGGTTAGGTTAGGTTAGGTTAGGTTAGGTTAGGTTAGGTTAGGTTAGGTTAGGTTAGGTTAGGTTAGGTTAGGTTAGGTTAGGTTAGGTTAGGTTAGGTTAGGTTAGGTTAGGTTAGGTTAGGTTAGGTTAGGTTAGGTTAGGTTAGGTTAGGTTAGGTTAGGTTAGGTTAGGTTAGGTTAGGTTAGGTTAGGTTAGGTTAGGTTAGGTTAGGTTAGGTTAGGTTAGGTTAGGTTAGGTTAGGTTAGGTTAGGTTAGGTTAGGTTAGGTTAGGTTAGGTTAGGTTAGGTTAGGTTAGGTTAGGTTAGGTTAGGTTAGGTTAGGTTAGGTTAGGTTAGGTTAGGTTAGGTTAGGTTAGGTTAGGTTAGGTTAGGTTAGGTTAGGTTAGGTTAGGTTAGGTTAGGTTAGGTTAGGTTAGGTTAGGTTAGGTTAGGTTAGGTTAGGTTAGGTTAGGTTAGGTTAGGTTAGGTTAGGTTAGGTTAGGTTAGGTTAGGTTAGGTTAGGTTAGGTTAGGTTAGGTTAGGTTAGGTTAGGTTAGGTTAGGTTAGGTTAGGTTAGGTTAGGTTAGGTTAGGTTAGGTTAGGTTAGGTTAGGTTAGGTTAGGTTAGGTTAGGTTAGGTTAGGTTAGGTTAGGTTAGGTTAGGTTAGGTTAGGTTAGGTTAGGTTAGGTTAGGTTAGGTTAGGTTAGGTTAGGTTAGGTTAGGTTAGGTTAGGTTAGGTTAGGTTAGGTTAGGTTAGGTTAGGTTAGGTTAGGTTAGGTTAGGTTAGGTTAGGTTAGGTTAGGTTAGGTTAGGTTAGGTTAGGTTAGGTTAGGTTAGGTTAGGTTAGGTTAGGTTAGGTTAGGTTAGGTTAGGTTAGGTTAGGTTAGGTTAGGTTAGGTTAGGTTAGGTTAGGTTAGGTTAGGTTAGGTTAGGTTAGGTTAGGTTAGGTTAGGTTAGGTTAGGTTAGGTTAGGTTAGGTTAGGTTAGGTTAGGTTAGGTTAGGTTAGGTTAGGTTAGGTTAGGTTAGGTTAGGTTAGGTTAGGTTAGGTTAGGTTAGGTTAGGTTAGGTTAGGTTAGGTTAGGTTAGGTTAGGTTAGGTTAGGTTAGGTTAGGTTAGGTTAGGTTAGGTTAGGTTAGGTTAGGTTAGGTTAGGTTAGGTTAGGTTAGGTTAGGTTAGGTTAGGTTAGGTTAGGTTAGGTTAGGTTAGGTTAGGTTAGGTTAGGTTAGGTTAGGTTAGGTTAGGTTAGGTTAGGTTAGGTTAGGTTAGGTTAGGTTAGGTTAGGTTAGGTTAGGTTAGGTTAGGTTAGGTTAGGTTAGGTTAGGTTAGGTTAGGTTAGGTTAGGTTAGGTTAGGTTAGGTTAGGTTAGGTTAGGTTAGGTTAGGTTAGGTTAGGTTAGGTTAGGTTAGGTTAGGTTAGGTTAGGTTAGGTTAGGTTAGGTTAGGTTAGGTTAGGTTAGGTTAGGTTAGGTTAGGTTAGGTTAGGTTAGGTTAGGTTAGGTTAGGTTAGGTTAGGTTAGGTTAGGTTAGGTTAGGTTAGGTTAGGTTAGGTTAGGTTAGGTTAGGTTAGGTTAGGTTAGGTTAGGTTAGGTTAGGTTAGGTTAGGTTAGGTTAGGTTAGGTTAGGTTAGGTTAGGTTAGGTTAGGTTAGGTTAGGTTAGGTTAGGTTAGGTTAGGTTAGGTTAGGTTAGGTTAGGTTAGGTTAGGTTAGGTTAGGTTAGGTTAGGTTAGGTTAGGTTAGGTTAGGTTAGGTTAGGTTAGGTTAGGTTAGGTTAGGTTAGGTTAGGTTAGGTTAGGTTAGGTTAGGTTAGGTTAGGTTAGGTTAGGTTAGGTTAGGTTAGGTTAGGTTAGGTTAGGTTAGGTTAGGTTAGGTTAGGTTAGGTTAGGTTAGGTTAGGTTAGGTTAGGTTAGGTTAGGTTAGGTTAGGTTAGGTTAGGTTAGGTTAGGTTAGGTTAGGTTAGGTTAGGTTAGGTTAGGTTAGGTTAGGTTAGGTTAGGTTAGGTTAGGTTAGGTTAGGTTAGGTTAGGTTAGGTTAGGTTAGGTTAGGTTAGGTTAGGTTAGGTTAGGTTAGGTTAGGTTAGGTTAGGTTAGGTTAGGTTAGGTTAGGTTAGGTTAGGTTAGGTTAGGTTAGGTTAGGTTAGGTTAGGTTAGGTTAGGTTAGGTTAGGTTAGGTTAGGTTAGGTTAGGTTAGGTTAGGTTAGGTTAGGTTAGGTTAGGTTAGGTTAGGTTAGGTTAGGTTAGGTTAGGTTAGGTTAGGTTAGGTTAGGTTAGGTTAGGTTAGGTTAGGTTAGGTTAGGTTAGGTTAGGTTAGGTTAGGTTAGGTTAGGTTAGGTTAGGTTAGGTTAGGTTAGGTTAGGTTAGGTTAGGTTAGGTTAGGTTAGGTTAGGTTAGGTTAGGTTAGGTTAGGTTAGGTTAGGTTAGGTTAGGTTAGGTTAGGTTAGGTTAGGTTAGGTTAGGTTAGGTTAGGTTAGGTTAGGTTAGGTTAGGTTAGGTTAGGTTAGGTTAGGTTAGGTTAGGTTAGGTTAGGTTAGGTTAGGTTAGGTTAGGTTAGGTTAGGTTAGGTTAGGTTAGGTTAGGTTAGGTTAGGTTAGGTTAGGTTAGGTTAGGTTAGGTTAGGTTAGGTTAGGTTAGGTTAGGTTAGGTTAGGTTAGGTTAGGTTAGGTTAGGTTAGGTTAGGTTAGGTTAGGTTAGGTTAGGTTAGGTTAGGTTAGGTTAGGTTAGGTTAGGTTAGGTTAGGTTAGGTTAGGTTAGGTTAGGTTAGGTTAGGTTAGGTTAGGTTAGGTTAGGTTAGGTTAGGTTAGGTTAGGTTAGGTTAGGTTAGGTTAGGTTAGGTTAGGTTAGGTTAGGTTAGGTTAGGTTAGGTTAGGTTAGGTTAGGTTAGGTTAGGTTAGGTTAGGTTAGGTTAGGTTAGGTTAGGTTAGGTTAGGTTAGGTTAGGTTAGGTTAGGTTAGGTTAGGTTAGGTTAGGTTAGGTTAGGTTAGGTTAGGTTAGGTTAGGTTAGGTTAGGTTAGGTTAGGTTAGGTTAGGTTAGGTTAGGTTAGGTTAGGTTAGGTTAGGTTAGGTTAGGTTAGGTTAGGTTAGGTTAGGTTAGGTTAGGTTAGGTTAGGTTAGGTTAGGTTAGGTTAGGTTAGGTTAGGTTAGGTTAGGTTAGGTTAGGTTAGGTTAGGTTAGGTTAGGTTAGGTTAGGTTAGGTTAGGTTAGGTTAGGTTAGGTTAGGTTAGGTTAGGTTAGGTTAGGTTAGGTTAGGTTAGGTTAGGTTAGGTTAGGTTAGGTTAGGTTAGGTTAGGTTAGGTTAGGTTAGGTTAGGTTAGGTTAGGTTAGGTTAGGTTAGGTTAGGTTAGGTTAGGTTAGGTTAGGTTAGGTTAGGTTAGGTTAGGTTAGGTTAGGTTAGGTTAGGTTAGGTTAGGTTAGGTTAGGTTAGGTTAGGTTAGGTTAGGTTAGGTTAGGTTAGGTTAGGTTAGGTTAGGTTAGGTTAGGTTAGGTTAGGTTAGGTTAGGTTAGGTTAGGTTAGGTTAGGTTAGGTTAGGTTAGGTTAGGTTAGGTTAGGTTAGGTTAGGTTAGGTTAGGTTAGGTTAGGTTAGGTTAGGTTAGGTTAGGTTAGGTTAGGTTAGGTTAGGTTAGGTTAGGTTAGGTTAGGTTAGGTTAGGTTAGGTTAGGTTAGGTTAGGTTAGGTTAGGTTAGGTTAGGTTAGGTTAGGTTAGGTTAGGTTAGGTTAGGTTAGGTTAGGTTAGGTTAGGTTAGGTTAGGTTAGGTTAGGTTAGGTTAGGTTAGGTTAGGTTAGGTTAGGTTAGGTTAGGTTAGGTTAGGTTAGGTTAGGTTAGGTTAGGTTAGGTTAGGTTAGGTTAGGTTAGGTTAGGTTAGGTTAGGTTAGGTTAGGTTAGGTTAGGTTAGGTTAGGTTAGGTTAGGTTAGGTTAGGTTAGGTTAGGTTAGGTTAGGTTAGGTTAGGTTAGGTTAGGTTAGGTTAGGTTAGGTTAGGTTAGGTTAGGTTAGGTTAGGTTAGGTTAGGTTAGGTTAGGTTAGGTTAGGTTAGGTTAGGTTAGGTTAGGTTAGGTTAGGTTAGGTTAGGTTAGGTTAGGTTAGGTTAGGTTAGGTTAGGTTAGGTTAGGTTAGGTTAGGTTAGGTTAGGTTAGGTTAGGTTAGGTTAGGTTAGGTTAGGTTAGGTTAGGTTAGGTTAGGTTAGGTTAGGTTAGGTTAGGTTAGGTTAGGTTAGGTTAGGTTAGGTTAGGTTAGGTTAGGTTAGGTTAGGTTAGGTTAGGTTAGGTTAGGTTAGGTTAGGTTAGGTTAGGTTAGGTTAGGTTAGGTTAGGTTAGGTTAGGTTAGGTTAGGTTAGGTTAGGTTAGGTTAGGTTAGGTTAGGTTAGGTTAGGTTAGGTTAGGTTAGGTTAGGTTAGGTTAGGTTAGGTTAGGTTAGGTTAGGTTAGGTTAGGTTAGGTTAGGTTAGGTTAGGTTAGGTTAGGTTAGGTTAGGTTAGGTTAGGTTAGGTTAGGTTAGGTTAGGTTAGGTTAGGTTAGGTTAGGTTAGGTTAGGTTAGGTTAGGTTAGGTTAGGTTAGGTTAGGTTAGGTTAGGTTAGGTTAGGTTAGGTTAGGTTAGGTTAGGTTAGGTTAGGTTAGGTTAGGTTAGGTTAGGTTAGGTTAGGTTAGGTTAGGTTAGGTTAGGTTAGGTTAGGTTAGGTTAGGTTAGGTTAGGTTAGGTTAGGTTAGGTTAGGTTAGGTTAGGTTAGGTTAGGTTAGGTTAGGTTAGGTTAGGTTAGGTTAGGTTAGGTTAGGTTAGGTTAGGTTAGGTTAGGTTAGGTTAGGTTAGGTTAGGTTAGGTTAGGTTAGGTTAGGTTAGGTTAGGTTAGGTTAGGTTAGGTTAGGTTAGGTTAGGTTAGGTTAGGTTAGGTTAGGTTAGGTTAGGTTAGGTTAGGTTAGGTTAGGTTAGGTTAGGTTAGGTTAGGTTAGGTTAGGTTAGGTTAGGTTAGGTTAGGTTAGGTTAGGTTAGGTTAGGTTAGGTTAGGTTAGGTTAGGTTAGGTTAGGTTAGGTTAGGTTAGGTTAGGTTAGGTTAGGTTAGGTTAGGTTAGGTTAGTTAGGTTAGGTTAGGTTAGGTTAGGTTAGGTTAGGTTAGGTTAGGTTAGGTTAGGTTAGGTTAGGTTAGGTAGGTTAGGTTAGGTTAGGTTAGGTTAGGTTAGGTTAGGTTAGGTTAGGTTAGGTTAGGTTAGGTAGGTTAGGTTAGGTTAGGTTAGGTTAGGTTAGGTTAGGTTAGGTTAGGTTAGGTTAGGTTAGGTTAGGTTAGGTTAGGTTAGGTTAGGTTAGGTTAGGTTAGGTTAGGTTAGGTTAGGTTAGGTTAGGTTAGGTTAGGTTAGGTTAGGTTAGGTTAGGTTAGGTTAGGTTAGGTTAGGTTAGGTTAGGTTAGGTTAGGTTAGGTTAGGTTAGGTTAGGTTAGGTTAGGTTAGGTTAGGTTAGGTTAGGTTAGGTTAGGTTAGGTTAGGTTAGGTTAGGTTAGGTTAGGTTAGGTTAGGTTAGGTTAGGTTAGGTTAGGTTAGGTTAGGTTAGGTTAGGTTAGGTTAGGTTAGGTTAGGTTAGGTTAGGTTAGGTTAGGTTAGGTTAGGTTAGGTTAGGTTAGGTTAGTTAGGTTAGGTTAGGTTAGGTTAGGTTAGGTTAGGTTAGGTTAGGTTAGGTTAGGTTAGGTTAGGTTAGGTTAGGTTAGGTTAGGTTAGGTTAGGTTAGGTTAGGTTAGGTTAGGTTAGGTTAGGTTAGGTTAGGTTAGGTTAGGTTAGGTTAGGTTAGGTTAGGTTAGGTTAGGTTAGGTTAGGTTAGGTTAGGTTAGGTTAGGTTAGGTTAGGTTAGGTTAGTTAGGTTAGGTTAGGTTAGGTTAGGTTAGGTTAGGTTAGGTTAGGTTAGGTTAGGTTAGGTTAGGTTAGGTTAGGTTAGGTTAGGTTAGGTTAGGTTAGGTTAGGTTAGGTTAGGTTAGGTTAGGTTAGGTTAGGTTAGGTTAGGTTAGGTTAGGTTAGGTTAGGTTAGGTTAGGTTAGGTTAGGTTAGGTTAGGTTAGGTTAGGTTAGGTTAGGTTAGGTTAGGTTAGGTTAGGTTAGGTTAGGTTAGGTTAGGTTAGGTTAGGTTAGGTTAGGTAGGTTAGGTTAGGTTAGGTTAGGTTAGGTTAGGTTAGGTTAGGTTAGGTTAGGTTAGGTTAGGTTAGTTAGGTTAGGTTAGGTTAGGTTAGGTTAGGTTAGGTTAGGTTAGGTTAGGTTAGGTTAGGTTAGGTTAGGTTAGGTTAGGTTAGGTTAGGTTAGGTTAGGTTAGGTTAGGTTAGGTTAGGTTAGGTTAGGTTAGGTTAGGTTAGGTTAGGTTAGGTTAGGTTAGGTTAGGTTAGGTTAGGTTAGGTTAGGTTAGGTTAGGTTAGGTTAGGTTAGGTTAGGTTGTTAGGTTAGGTTAGGTTAGGTTAGGTTAGGTTAGGTTAGGTTAGGTTAGGTTAGGTTAGGTTAGGTTAGGTTAGGTTAGGTTAGGTTAGGTTAGGTTAGGTTAGGTTAGGTTAGGTTAGGTTAGGTTAGGTTAGGTTAGGTTAGGTTAGGTTAGGTTAGGTTAGGTTAGGTTAGGTTAGGTTAGGTTAGGTTAGGTTAGGTTAGGTTAGGTTAGGTTAGGTTAGGTTAGGTTAGGTTAGGTTAGGTTAGGTTAGGTTAGGTTAGGTTAGGTTAGGTTAGGTTAGGTTAGGTTAGGTTAGGTTAGGTTAGGTTAGGTTAGGTTAGGTTAGGTTAGGTTAGGTTAGGTTAGGTTAGGTTAGGTTAGGTTAGGTTAGGTTAGGTTAGGTTAGGTTAGGTTAGGTTAGGTTAGGTTAGGTTAGGTTAGGTTAGGTTAGGTTAGGTTAGGTTAGGTTAGGTTAGGTTAGGTTAGGTTAGGTTAGGTTAGGTTAGGTTAGGTTAGGTTAGGTTAGGTTAGGTTAGGTTAGGTTAGGTTAGGTTAGGTTAGGTTAGGTTAGGTTAGGTTAGGTTAGGTTAGGTTAGGTTAGGTTAGGTTAGGTTAGGTTAGGTTAGGTTAGGTTAGGTTAGGTTAGGTTAGGTTAGGTTAGGTTAGGTTAGGTTAGGTTAGGTTAGGTTAGGTTAGGTTAGGTTAGGTTAGGTTAGGTTAGGTTAGGTTAGGTTAGGTTAGGTTAGGTTAGGTTAGGTTAGGTTAGGTTAGGTTAGGTTAGGTTAGGTTAGGTTAGGTTAGGTTAGGTTAGGTTAGGTTAGGTTAGGTTAGGTTAGGTTAGGTTAGGTTAGGTTAGGTTAGGTTAGGTTAGGTTAGGTTAGGTTAGGTTAGGTTAGGTTAGGTTAGGTTAGGTTAGGTTAGGTTAGGTTAGGTTAGGTTAGGTTAGGTTAGGTTAGGTTAGGTTAGGTTAGGTTAGGTTAGGTTAGGTTAGGTTAGGTTAGGTTAGGTTAGGTTAGGTTAGGTTAGGTTAGGTTAGGTTAGGTTAGGTTAGGTTAGGTTAGGTTAGGTTAGGTTAGGTTAGGTTAGGTTAGGTTAGGTTAGGTTAGGTTAGGTTAGGTTAGGTTAGGTTAGGTTAGGTTAGGTTAGGTTAGGTTAGGTTAGGTTAGGTTAGGTTAGGTTAGGTTAGGTTAGGTTAGGTTAGGTTAGGTTAGGTTAGGTTAGGTTAGGTTAGGTTAGGTTAGGTTAGGTTAGGTTAGGTTAGGTTAGGTTAGGTTAGGTTAGGTTAGGTTAGGTTAGGTTAGGTTAGGTTAGGTTAGGTTAGGTTAGGTTAGGTTAGGTTAGGTTAGGTTAGGTTAGGTTAGGTTAGGTTAGGTTAGGTTAGGTTAGGTTAGGTTAGGTTAGGTTAGGTTAGGTTAGGTTAGGTTAGGTTAGGTTAGGTTAGGTTAGGTTAGGTTAGGTTAGGTTAGGTTAGGTTAGGTTAGGTTAGGTTAGGTTAGGTTAGGTTAGGTTAGGTTAGGTTAGGTTAGGTTAGGTTAGGTTAGGTTAGGTTAGGTTAGGTTAGGTTAGGTTAGGTTAGGTTAGGTTAGGTTAGGTTAGGTTAGGTTAGGTTAGGTTAGGTTAGGTTAGGTTAGGTTAGGTTAGGTTAGGTTAGGTTAGGTTAGGTTAGGTTAGGTTAGGTTAGGTTAGGTTAGGTTAGGTTAGGTTAGGTTAGGTTAGGTTAGGTTAGGTTAGGTTAGGTTAGGTTAGGTTAGGTTAGGTTAGGTTAGGTTAGGTTAGGTTAGGTTAGGTTAGGTTAGGTTAGGTTAGGTTAGGTTAGGTTAGGTTAGGTTAGGTTAGGTTAGGTTAGGTTAGGTTAGGTTAGGTTAGGTTAGGTTAGGTTAGGTTAGGTTAGGTTAGGTTAGGTTAGGTTAGGTTAGGTTAGGTTAGGTTAGGTTAGGTTAGGTTAGGTTAGGTTAGGTTAGGTTAGGTTAGGTTAGGTTAGGTTAGGTTAGGTTAGGTTAGGTTAGGTTAGGTTAGGTTAGGTTAGGTTAGGTTAGGTTAGGTTAGGTTAGGTTAGGTTAGGTTAGGTTAGGTTAGGTTAGGTTAGGTTAGGTTAGGTTAGGTTAGGTTAGGTTAGGTTAGGTTAGGTTAGGTTAGGTTAGGTTAGGTTAGGTTAGGTTAGGTTAGGTTAGGTTAGGTTAGGTTAGGTTAGGTTAGGTTAGGTTAGGTTAGGTTAGGTTAGGTTAGGTTAGGTTAGGTTAGGTTAGGTTAGGTTAGGTTAGGTTAGGTTAGGTTAGGTTAGGTTAGGTTAGGTTAGGTTAGGTTAGGTTAGGTTAGGTTAGGTTAGGTTAGGTTAGGTTAGGTTAGGTTAGGTTAGGTTAGGTTAGGTTAGGTTAGGTTAGGTTAGGTTAGGTTAGGTTAGGTTAGGTTAGGTTAGGTTAGGTTAGGTTAGGTTAGGTTAGGTTAGGTTAGGTTAGGTTAGGTTAGGTTAGGTTAGGTTAGGTTAGGTTAGGTTAGGTTAGGTTAGGTTAGGTTAGGTTAGGTTAGGTTAGGTTAGGTTAGGTTAGGTTAGGTTAGGTTAGGTTAGGTTAGGTTAGGTTAGGTTAGGTTAGGTTAGGTTAGGTTAGGTTAGGTTAGGTTAGGTTAGGTTAGGTTAGGTTAGGTTAGGTTAGGTTAGGTTAGGTTAGGTTAGGTTAGGTTAGGTTAGGTTAGGTTAGGTTAGGTTAGGTTAGGTTAGGTTAGGTTAGGTTAGGTTAGGTTAGGTTAGGTTAGGTTAGGTTAGGTTAGGTTAGGTTAGGTTAGGTTAGGTTAGGTTAGGTTAGGTTAGGTTAGGTTAGGTTAGGTTAGGTTAGGTTAGGTTAGGTTAGGTTAGGTTAGGTTAGGTTAGGTTAGGTTAGGTTAGGTTAGGTTAGGTTAGGTTAGGTTAGGTTAGGTTAGGTTAGGTTAGGTTAGGTTAGGTTAGGTTAGGTTAGGTTAGGTTAGGTTAGGTTAGGTTAGGTTAGGTTAGGTTAGGTTAGGTTAGGTTAGGTTAGGTTAGGTTAGGTTAGGTTAGGTTAGGTTAGGTTAGGTTAGGTTAGGTTAGGTTAGGTTAGGTTAGGTTAGGTTAGGTTAGGTTAGGTTAGGTTAGGTTAGGTTAGGTTAGGTTAGGTTAGGTTAGGTTAGGTTAGGTTAGGTTAGGTTAGGTTAGGTTAGGTTAGGTTAGGTTAGGTTAGGTTAGGTTAGGTTAGGTTAGGTTAGGTTAGGTTAGGTTAGGTTAGGTTAGGTTAGGTTAGGTTAGGTTAGGTTAGGTTAGGTTAGGTTAGGTTAGGTTAGGTTAGGTTAGGTTAGGTTAGGTTAGGTTAGGTTAGGTTAGGTTAGGTTAGGTTAGGTTAGGTTAGGTTAGGTTAGGTTAGGTTAGGTTAGGTTAGGTTAGGTTAGGTTAGGTTAGGTTAGGTTAGGTTAGGTTAGGTTAGGTTAGGTTAGGTTAGGTTAGGTTAGGTTAGGTTAGGTTAGGTTAGGTTAGGTTAGGTTAGGTTAGGTTAGGTTAGGTTAGGTTAGGTTAGGTTAGGTTAGGTTAGGTTAGGTTAGGTTAGGTTAGGTTAGGTTAGGTTAGGTTAGGTTAGGTTAGGTTAGGTTAGGTTAGGTTAGGTTAGGTTAGGTTAGGTTAGGTTAGGTTAGGTTAGGTTAGGTTAGGTTAGGTTAGGTTAGGTTAGGTTAGGTTAGGTTAGGTTAGGTTAGGTTAGGTTAGGTTAGGTTAGGTTAGGTTAGGTTAGGTTAGGTTAGGTTAGGTTAGGTTAGGTTAGGTTAGGTTAGGTTAGGTTAGGTTAGGTTAGGTTAGGTTAGGTTAGGTTAGGTTAGGTTAGGTTAGGTTAGGTTAGGTTAGGTTAGGTTAGGTTAGGTTAGGTTAGGTTAGGTTAGGTTAGGTTAGGTTAGGTTAGGTTAGGTTAGGTTAGGTTAGGTTAGGTTAGGTTAGGTTAGGTTAGGTTAGGTTAGGTTAGGTTAGGTTAGGTTAGGTTAGGTTAGGTTAGGTTAGGTTAGGTTAGGTTAGGTTAGGTTAGGTTAGGTTAGGTTAGGTTAGGTTAGGTTAGGTTAGGTTAGGTTAGGTTAGGTTAGGTTAGGTTAGGTTAGGTTAGGTTAGGTTAGGTTAGGTTAGGTTAGGTTAGGTTAGGTTAGGTTAGGTTAGGTTAGGTTAGGTTAGGTTAGGTTAGGTTAGGTTAGGTTAGGTTAGGTTAGGTTAGGTTAGGTTAGGTTAGGTTAGGTTAGGTTAGGTTAGGTTAGGTTAGGTTAGGTTAGGTTAGGTTAGGTTAGGTTAGGTTAGGTTAGGTTAGGTTAGGTTAGGTTAGGTTAGGTTAGGTTAGGTTAGGTTAGGTTAGGTTAGGTTAGGTTAGGTTAGGTTAGGTTAGGTTAGGTTAGGTTAGGTTAGGTTAGGTTAGGTTAGGTTAGGTTAGGTTAGGTTAGGTTAGGTTAGGTTAGGTTAGGTTAGGTTAGGTTAGGTTAGGTTAGGTTAGGTTAGGTTAGGTTAGGTTAGGTTAGGTTAGGTTAGGTTAGGTTAGGTTAGGTTAGGTTAGGTTAGGTTAGGTTAGGTTAGGTTAGGTTAGGTTAGGTTAGGTTAGGTTAGGTTAGGTTAGGTTAGGTTAGGTTAGGTTAGGTTAGGTTAGGTTAGGTTAGGTTAGGTTAGGTTAGGTTAGGTTAGGTTAGGTTAGGTTAGGTTAGGTTAGGTTAGGTTAGGTTAGGTTAGGTTAGGTTAGGTTAGGTTAGGTTAGGTTAGGTTAGGTTAGGTTAGGTTAGGTTAGGTTAGGTTAGGTTAGGTTAGGTTAGGTTAGGTTAGGTTAGGTTAGGTTAGGTTAGGTTAGGTTAGGTTAGGTTAGGTTAGGTTAGGTTAGGTTAGGTTAGGTTAGGTTAGGTTAGGTTAGGTTAGGTTAGGTTAGGTTAGGTTAGGTTAGGTTAGGTTAGGTTAGGTTAGGTTAGGTTAGGTTAGGTTAGGTTAGGTTAGGTTAGGTTAGGTTAGGTTAGGTTAGGTTAGGTTAGGTTAGGTTAGGTTAGGTTAGGTTAGGTTAGGTTAGGTTAGGTTAGGTTAGGTTAGGTTAGGTTAGGTTAGGTTAGGTTAGGTTAGGTTAGGTTAGGTTAGGTTAGGTTAGGTTAGGTTAGGTTAGGTTAGGTTAGGTTAGGTTAGGTTAGGTTAGGTTAGGTTAGGTTAGGTTAGGTTAGGTTAGGTTAGGTTAGGTTAGGTTAGGTTAGGTTAGGTTAGGTTAGGTTAGGTTAGGTTAGGTTAGGTTAGGTTAGGTTAGGTTAGGTTAGGTTAGGTTAGGTTAGGTTAGGTTAGGTTAGGTTAGGTTAGGTTAGGTTAGGTTAGGTTAGGTTAGGTTAGGTTAGGTTAGGTTAGGTTAGGTTAGGTTAGGTTAGGTTAGGTTAGGTTAGGTTAGGTTAGGTTAGGTTAGGTTAGGTTAGGTTAGGTTAGGTTAGGTTAGGTTAGGTTAGGTTAGGTTAGGTTAGGTTAGGTTAGGTTAGGTTAGGTTAGGTTAGGTTAGGTTAGGTTAGGTTAGGTTAGGTTAGGTTAGGTTAGGTTAGGTTAGGTTAGGTTAGGTTAGGTTAGGTTAGGTTAGGTTAGGTTAGGTTAGGTTAGGTTAGGTTAGGTTAGGTTAGGTTAGGTTAGGTTAGGTTAGGTTAGGTTAGGTTAGGTTAGGTTAGGTTAGGTTAGGTTAGGTTAGGTTAGGTTAGGTTAGGTTAGGTTAGGTTAGGTTAGGTTAGGTTAGGTTAGGTTAGGTTAGGTTAGGTTAGGTTAGGTTAGGTTAGGTTAGGTTAGGTTAGGTTAGGTTAGGTTAGGTTAGGTTAGGTTAGGTTAGGTTAGGTTAGGTTAGGTTAGGTTAGGTTAGGTTAGGTTAGGTTAGGTTAGGTTAGGTTAGGTTAGGTTAGGTTAGGTTAGGTTAGGTTAGGTTAGGTTAGGTTAGGTTAGGTTAGGTTAGGTTAGGTTAGGTTAGGTTAGGTTAGGTTAGGTTAGGTTAGGTTAGGTTAGGTTAGGTTAGGTTAGGTTAGGTTAGGTTAGGTTAGGTTAGGTTAGGTTAGGTTAGGTTAGGTTAGGTTAGGTTAGGTTAGGTTAGGTTAGGTTAGGTTAGGTTAGGTTAGGTTAGGTTAGGTTAGGTTAGGTTAGGTTAGGTTAGGTTAGGTTAGGTTAGGTTAGGTTAGGTTAGGTTAGGTTAGGTTAGGTTAGGTTAGGTTAGGTTAGGTTAGGTTAGGTTAGGTTAGGTTAGGTTAGGTTAGGTTAGGTTAGGTTAGGTTAGGTTAGGTTAGGTTAGGTTAGGTTAGGTTAGGTTAGGTTAGGTTAGGTTAGGTTAGGTTAGGTTAGGTTAGGTTAGGTTAGGTTAGGTTAGGTTAGGTTAGGTTAGGTTAGGTTAGGTTAGGTTAGGTTAGGTTAGGTTAGGTTAGGTTAGGTTAGGTTAGGTTAGGTTAGGTTAGGTTAGGTTAGGTTAGGTTAGGTTAGGTTAGGTTAGGTTAGGTTAGGTTAGGTTAGGTTAGGTTAGGTTAGGTTAGGTTAGGTTAGGTTAGGTTAGGTTAGGTTAGGTTAGGTTAGGTTAGGTTAGGTTAGGTTAGGTTAGGTTAGGTTAGGTTAGGTTAGGTTAGGTTAGGTTAGGTTAGGTTAGGTTAGGTTAGGTTAGGTTAGGTTAGGTTAGGTTAGGTTAGGTTAGGTTAGGTTAGGTTAGGTTAGGTTAGGTTAGGTTAGGTTAGGTTAGGTTAGGTTAGGTTAGGTTAGGTTAGGTTAGGTTAGGTTAGGTTAGGTTAGGTTAGGTTAGGTTAGGTTAGGTTAGGTTAGGTTAGGTTAGGTTAGGTTAGGTTAGGTTAGGTTAGGTTAGGTTAGGTTAGGTTAGGTTAGGTTAGGTTAGGTTAGGTTAGGTTAGGTTAGGTTAGGTTAGGTTAGGTTAGGTTAGGTTAGGTTAGGTTAGGTTAGGTTAGGTTAGGTTAGGTTAGGTTAGGTTAGGTTAGGTTAGGTTAGGTTAGGTTAGGTTAGGTTAGGTTAGGTTAGGTTAGGTTAGGTTAGGTTAGGTTAGGTTAGGTTAGGTTAGGTTAGGTTAGGTTAGGTTAGGTTAGGTTAGGTTAGGTTAGGTTAGGTTAGGTTAGGTTAGGTTAGGTTAGGTTAGGTTAGGTTAGGTTAGGTTAGGTTAGGTTAGGTTAGGTTAGGTTAGGTTAGGTTAGGTTAGGTTAGGTTAGGTTAGGTTAGGTTAGGTTAGGTTAGGTTAGGTTAGGTTAGGTTAGGTTAGGTTAGGTTAGGTTAGGTTAGGTTAGGTTAGGTTAGGTTAGGTTAGGTTAGGTTAGGTTAGGTTAGGTTAGGTTAGGTTAGGTTAGGTTAGGTTAGGTTAGGTTAGGTTAGGTTAGGTTAGGTTAGGTTAGGTTAGGTTAGGTTAGGTTAGGTTAGGTTAGGTTAGGTTAGGTTAGGTTAGGTTAGGTTAGGTTAGGTTAGGTTAGGTTAGGTTAGGTTAGGTTAGGTTAGGTTAGGTTAGGTTAGGTTAGGTTAGGTTAGGTTAGGTTAGGTTAGGTTAGGTTAGGTTAGGTTAGGTTAGGTTAGGTTAGGTTAGGTTAGGTTAGGTTAGGTTAGGTTAGGTTAGGTTAGGTTAGGTTAGGTTAGGTTAGGTTAGGTTAGGTTAGGTTAGGTTAGGTTAGGTTAGGTTAGGTTAGGTTAGGTTAGGTTAGGTTAGGTTAGGTTAGGTTAGGTTAGGTTAGGTTAGGTTAGGTTAGGTTAGGTTAGGTTAGGTTAGGTTAGGTTAGGTTAGGTTAGGTTAGGTTAGGTTAGGTTAGGTTAGGTTAGGTTAGGTTAGGTTAGGTTAGGTTAGGTTAGGTTAGGTTAGGTTAGGTTAGGTTAGGTTAGGTTAGGTTAGGTTAGGTTAGGTTAGGTTAGGTTAGGTTAGGTTAGGTTAGGTTAGGTTAGGTTAGGTTAGGTTAGGTTAGGTTAGGTTAGGTTAGGTTAGGTTAGGTTAGGTTAGGTTAGGTTAGGTTAGGTTAGGTTAGGTTAGGTTAGGTTAGGTTAGGTTAGGTTAGGTTCGGTTAGGTTAGGTTAGGTTAGGTTAGGTTAGGTTAGGTTAGGTTAGGTTAGGTTAGGTTAGGTTAGGTTAGGTTAGGTTAGGTTAGGTTAGGTTAGGTTA